>JAGFNQ010005017.1:260418-328253 GCA_024364735.1 Boesenbergia rotunda | reverse complement strand
GCCACCAACAATACAGCAGTAACTAAATTGATGAGAGAAAGCGACGTGGGATCATTTGGAGTTCATGTGAAACTCACACCGTTAATCTCATGCTTGAAAGTATTGGCAAGTTTTCACGATATAAAAAGGTTATTGAGTAATCCAACTCTTTTACCATTTTTATTTATGCTCGCCATAAGACTTTGTCATTGATGAGAAGTTTCATGAAGAAGAGAGACATAGTCCGTCCAAGAGTTACCAGGTTTTGCATCAAATTTCCTCACATATGCAAAGTTTAATTGAAAAAAAAAACAAGTTTAAGAGTCATGTTTACAAGTGATATGTGGAATGATGTGACATTTTGTTTGAAAATATTTACTCCTTGGATAAGAATTCTTCGATCGGCAGATGGAGATAGAAAGTCGTCGATGGGGTTTCTATATAGGGAGCTTCTTCAAGCTAAAAAAGATATCAAAGTGGCCCTGAACAACGTGGAATCAATAGCCTATCATAGTGATTATTGAGTGAAAACTAAAGGATGATACATCATTGCATACCACTGCCTTTTTGTTGAATCCCTATTTTTACTATAAAGATCAATTATATTGCTCTTTATTAGGAGGTCGCGATGGGAATTTTTGAATGCATGAAAATTTTACATGCCAATGAGTTAGATCTACAAAATACAATTATTAACAAAAATTTGCAAAATAGAGACAAGACTGGATTGTTCTAAAAAATATTGGCAGCAAAAGCATGTGAAAAAAATGATGATACATTTGATCCATGTGCATAGTGGAGTACATATAGTGCTCACACACTCAACTTGCTAAGAGTGGCATTTAGGGCACTTTCATTAACTACAAATTCATCTGGGTGTGAAAGAAATTAGAGTGCATTTGAAAGAGTAAACTTGAAACTTTAAGTCTTAAATTAAAGTATTGATTTTTAAAGTTTATATTCATGTTACTAACTATAATATTTACTTTCTCTCTCTTTTTTTTAATTCATACAAAGAAAAGAAATAGGATGGATGTCAACAGGTTGAACAATCTAATATTTATCCAATTTAATGCTAGATTGTTGAACAAAAAAAAAAGAGAAAAAGAAAAGAATGTGTCTTTCTTGCAAAAGATGCTTCAAATGCACAAGGTTACATTGTGGATGGTGGGGAAGATGAAGAAGCTGAACTAGATTCGGGCTCATATGGCAAATGGTTGAAGAAGCAAGTAACGGATGAAAATCTACCACCCTGAAGAAGCTCTAGAATGAAAGAACTTCACGAGAATGATTTTGCATCCGAAGAAGAAGAAGAGGATCACGATAATGATATTGAGTTTATGTCCGATGAAGAATAAGTTGTTGAAAATTATGGAGTAGAGAAATAGAATAAATATGTGATATTTTATTAGTTGTGTAATTTTAAACTCATTTTAAATTTAATGTGATTGTGTTGGAGTTATAGTTTATGATTTATTATGTAATTTATGTTGATATCGTGGAATCCGCCTAGCGGCGCCTAGTCCCCGCCTAGGCGGCCTAGCGGCACCTAGTCCCCGCCTAAGTGGCCTAGGTGCTAGGCATTGGTCTGGTACCCAACAAGCTCTTAGCAAATTTTAGAACCTTGGCACATCACAGAAAGAAAGTCATAAAAATACCATGCACACATCATTTAGAACATCAATCAAGCTCGTGAAAGCGATATCTAATAGGGGCAGGTACAAAAACGATGATCCATTAATGAATTGTAGAGATCTAGTCGGTATCCATTAAATAAAGAAGACACAGTGAATCAACTCCATTCTTAATACGTGATTTCAGAGAAACCCACTCCATTCTTTCTGCATGAATGAAACGTTCGCTTTGATGAGTACCATCCATCTTGGCTATCTTGAGCTTATTCATAAGCTTGGGGCTACTTTCATTTTTCTGCTTATTACTAAGGCTTCCAGCACTCATTCCTACGCTTAATCAGGTCTCATAGCCCCCATGGAAGTCAGACGGCTCTCTCTCAAGTCGTTATCACTCTCATTTGTTCCTCTCTCTCACGTCGCGATGCTCTTCAACATCTTTTCCATTCACGACTCCTGTTCATTATGCAAGTCGTTAGGTTGCCCAAAATACATCAGTATAAATTCATCGTCTGGATAGCTCAGTTGGTAGAGCTTCGGACTCATTATAATTTCGATAGGGCATGGGCCGGCAAATAACACTTTCAAGATCGAATTCAAGAATGGAGTTCGGGAAGCCGGTAGTCAGGGCGTTTAGTCGAAGAAGCGACGGCGTCCTATTCAAGTTCAAGGAGCGAAGCACATTCTTAGGGGCTGGCGCGGGTCAAGGAAAAAGAATGCCCCAGAAGAGAGATGCTTTGTCGAATGAATGCTGGCCAAATAACAATACTTCAGTAGTTCAATGAATGAATGCAGTAACTATTTAGTAATTTCGCCTACTTGACTTTACTTCAATACTTCAGTAGTTCAATGAATGAAAAATACAACTATAACCCGCCTAAATGACAATACTTGACTTCAGTAGTTCAATGAATGAATTTAGTAACGTAGGTAGATCTTTCGTGTAGTGTAATACCGTTTTTTCGTAGAACTACTACTTTCTTTCTTATATGCTATTCTTATAAGTGAGTACGGTAGTCCCATTCACGACTGCAGGCCGAGTGAGAACGATGCGCTTGCTCTCGCGCGTTTGATCAAATAGAAGATAGTTGCGCTTGTGTTGCGGTAATATCTTGAGCGCCGCGTCATCGCCCCTTTCGTTAGTGTTGAGAAAGGTTCCTCGCTTCGCCGACTTCCCTGAGGACGGAGAGAGGTCGACGAGCCCATTCGCGCCGATGATTTCAAGCCCCTTATTTATTCCTATTTCTGGTTGGCCTCTTCCTTTATTCAAACAAAACTTATGTATTGCTTCCCTGGGCTTCCCCGCTCTGTGAATGATCCGGCTCCGCACCTAAATTCATTCCATTCTTGTCGGATTCGAACCAAGAGCTCAGATCTGAAATATGAATCCGCTTCGCGCCTTTCGAAAAGAAATAGCTATCAAAAATGAAAATAGAAATAGATAAGACCTGGCTCTTACCCAATTGAATGAATGGGAGAGAGACAGAAGCTCTATCTTCTATTATTGAAAGCGTGATCGACCGTTCCGTGGGCTAATTCTACTATCATTGATTCTCTCCTCTCGGATTAGCCTACCAATGCCCCGCCTACCAATGATAATGATAGAAGTGAGTGAGCGGAAGGTGCTACGCGTAAAGGGACCGGTAGAAGCAAAAGCCCCCGATGGATGAGCCGACCACTAAGAGGATCGCCCTTATAGTTGAAGACGGGCAGGGCTATATCTCGAGACAGAAAAGCCCACTACGCGCGGTCAGACTTAGAAAAGCCGGATCTACGTGGCTGTCGCTCCTTCCTTACCCTCATAGACAAAAGAGCTAAACGAGATGCTTGACAAGAAAGTCAAGTCTAGGATGAGTTGAACGAGCAGGGAAGGTCAGCCCGGGACAGGGGCCAGGTCAGCGAAGCAGGTAAGCGCGGGGCCGATTCCCATCCATAGATGCCCACTGCCCACTTAAAGGAAAAAAAGAGGAATGAAACGAGGAACCCACCATACTTTTAGACTGGGAAGAGAGTCGACGAGAATGCTTTTAATATAAAGAATGTACGAGAGCCTATTACTCTCTCTCTCGCCTTCTCCCTATCGTTCAATTCTTTCAACTAATCTTTTCAATTCGATGAAAGGAACTAAGACCCGATCGAATAGAACGACGGCAGCGCAGTGATAAGAAGCTAAGTCATTCTATTCAGTGCCAGCGGATAGGGGAGTGCGAGGAGGGTTCTCCAAGATGGAATAGCAGCGAGTTTGTTGGCATCTCACTTTCTTAGCTCAGCATATGGTCTGAGTGGCTACTTTGACTTTTCCCGGATTGGGCTAGTTCGATCTTGACTCTCTTTCTTGGTAGAGCTTCTAGTCCTTTCCTTCCTTTTTCCCAATCTATGCAGCACGCCTCCAGTTCTAAGGTCCGACGCCTACTGAGGATTGCTATTACTTGGCTGCTTATCCAATGGGCTTCACTAAGCAACTACAATGGGTTATGAGTGGCAGGAAGGGGAGGCCAGGGAATGAAAGGCGCATCCCCGTGCTAGGACTAATGGGCAGCGCGAGTTCAATCCATTGATTGCTGGGACTGGCAAGTAGTTAGCAGCTCACTCCTATGAGTGGGATGAGAGAATAGATGCTTATCCTTCTAATAAGATATTGTAAGCGTTGTATAAGCTATCTCCTTCTTTTCTCGTTGCAATCTAAGTGGTTCACAGCAAAAGTAGTTCAGTGGCTATCAGATGTTGTCAAAAGAAGAGAGGCATTCTTGTACGTGGAGAGATCTAATTTCTTACTGGGTGATTGATCTGAGTCTTCGAACTAAGGGAGGTGGAGGAGTCGACTAAGCACATATATCTAGTCTGGGTACTTCAAGTGATGTTCGTAAGCTGGGCGGTAGAAAGTGATAAGGAAGTGGGAGGTCTATAGTTTACCTAACCCTACACTGAACGAGAAAGGAAGTCAACGATCAATTAGAGGAGAAGCTCGCTTTTCCCGGGGAAGGCCCTGGGAAGAGAAGGAGGAATGCTTCTTCAAAGAAGTATGATGATTCACCTTCTTTATAGGACGCTGACTAATACTGAACCTCTTTAGCCCTAGCTTGCTTTCTTTGATACCTCCCTCAATAGAGAAGAGAGATAGAGTAATGTGTGCTCGGGTTCAATTATTATTTACATTCTCCTATATCTCTCATGCCAGGGAGGGAGATATATGGCCACGATAAGTACTCAGACAATAGTCGTCGAGATGAATGTAGACAAGATCTAAAAGTTCAATTTCTCCTAGATAAGGATGGAAGATTATACGAAACTATAATAAATAATATGGTCACCATGTTCTCTTATGGGTTGAGCACGTACTTATCGATAATAAAACAAATAAGCAAAGCAAATGATCAAATTTATCATTCCTTTCCAACAAGGCATTTCCTCCGGGGGTTCAGAATAACCAAATATAATCTAAAAGATCCAACACAAGACTAATGCAAGAAATAAATGTTCAATAAGCTACACTTGTTTCAATGTCTCAACAATAAAGAGGACCTTCCCGAGGCTTGTAACAAGTCTCAATAACCATGGATGTGTCAGATTATTAAACAAGAAAAAATAATATAATTTATTTTGGGGAAGTAGTTACTTAAATGTCCAATGAATGATAAAATGAGAGAGAAAAGATTGATTGAATGTTAACTACATTAAAATGGTGGATAGAAGAAGTACAAACAAATTTCTATATAGCATATTCGAAAAGAATCCATAATACAGTGTTACTAGCAATATGAAACATTTTAAGACAGGATAACATTTATATATCCAAGCCTAAATAACAGGAACTTAATTTACAGCTTTTTGTCTTAAATCCATAAAGATATACAACATAAACAGCCTCAGATTCGTTCCTCAATTTAGAACAATGGAGAATCACAACTGGAATGCATAGAACTACTAAAGCATTGGGCAGATGGAGGAATAAGAAATGAATCACAAACAAATAGCAAGGGAAAATGCTACAAGGTGCATAATGCTGTACCTTACTTCCCTGAGAGTATCATAAAAGCCACCAAAAACAATAATTTTGTGCTTGTACAACACCTAACCAAAAAAGGATCGAGCAAGAAAGTTTGTCAATAAAAAAAATAACCAATGCAGACTAAGAAGCATTCAGTTGTCATGCAAATTCAGTAAAAATAAGAACATCAAAACTCACAGGATGGATCACTGTAAAATACAAGAATCAATACAGGAACTCCACACATAAAACACCATCTTTCCCATGGTTAAAAAAGTTGATAAGTTACCAATACACCTGTCTAGATCACAAGGAGAGAAGAAAATCCTCTAGAAAATGTGACTATTTGACAAGAACAAAGCTTTACCTCAATTCAAGTAATCTTTTCAGGTCTATACGGTCTGCATATATGGATATGTTCAAACGTGTTTTGATTGAATGTTTAGCTCTTCAAGAGATGAATGTTTCATAAATGTAGAAAGTTGAGATAGAAATAGCTAGAGGACACGTGTAAGGAAAAAAGTCATATCATTACAAATTAATGAAGTCCCTTCTGTAATGCTTGCAATCTACACACATCTCCCAATAAAAGAACTGGCATTGTTTCTAGTAAAATGGCAAAAAAAAAAAAAACATCTAGTGATACCTGGAAAATCCTTTTACTGATTTATCAAGTCATTCAAAAGTTGGCAAGCGAAATATACTAAAAATTTACCCGTTGACAGATGACAATCTAGAATTAGACACTAAACAACTTGAGATAGATGTCACTTCAATATAAACAAAATGGCACTTAGTTACTTACCATTCGATGACCTGAGCGTGCACTAGGACATCCTTTTTGAAGCAACTGCTCCCATTGATTCGTTTTCATATCTAACATCCAAAAATCCTACAACGAAAAGTTTAGTCAACACGTTAATCTGGTAAATGACATGAAAAACTTATCCAGATAATAAGCTTGAAATATTCTTTAAAAATATTAGATCAAGAGTGACCATTGTACATAGGCAAAATGGTTATTCAAATATGTATTTGAATCCCTAGCAAACAAAATAAGTTGTATAACACCATATTGCTGAAAGGTCTAAAATATTACAGTTTAAATAAAGCATACATTTGTAGATCAAAAAAAAATCAACAAGAAAATAAACCAATATTAACTCTGTAAACAACCAAAAGGAAAGGAAGGATAATGGTTAAGACTCTTATAGACTGAGTAAAAATCTTTTCATATTACTGCAGCTGCAAGCCAGATTAACATGGTCAACCACAACAAAGCAAGATGATAGGAGTTAATAACATACACGGAAAGCATGATCAAGGTAATCATCCTTGAAAAAAAATAGTAAAAAAACAAATTGAAAGGTGTAATTGATCAATATCATGTGAATTTCTATATGAGTAGCTAGATAACTACACTTGTGTACATGAGCATGACCATAGATAATAATGTTAAATAGAAATTTGACATCATTTCCAGGAAAAAAAAAATAGCATCCTACCAATGTCAACAGTGTACTAATTTGGTAGGTAATCATCCAAGCAATAGTTATTACAATGTGTTGATCAATGAGTTATCTGATCAAGGTAAGTTCAAACCCCTTTTCTTTGTAGGGAGAAGTCTTTGCAAGAAATGATAGTCTATGAGTGATAGTGTTAGACTCTAGATTCTGGAAGGTGGGATTACCAGTTAAATGCGGTGTGTTCTGATTGTTCTGTGTATGTCTGAGAAGTATATTAAGTTAGCCCAAAACTATGGGATAGTAGTTAGGTGCAGTGTGTGTTGATTGTTATGGGTTGTATGTCAAAGTGGCATATTGTGTTGGCTGAATCAGAAGTCAGTGGGTTGACTGTTATGCATCTGTTGCAACATAGTTCTAGCAGAACACCCCTCCCTCTGATGAACTATTCCTACAAAGAAGCTATCCACCATAAAACAGCCACCCTAGTAATAGCTAAATGGTTCTTGCAGAACAACCGCTATGGAAAGCAATTGTAGCTCGATAGGTACTCAATCTTCCTCTGTAGCAGACTAGCAACATGAGTGTTGATTTTTCTATTGTGTTTATGATTAATTTGTGTTTAGTGTTAGTAATTTATAACAAATATTACACCAGTTGAGTTGACAGTTCCTACATGGAGATATGGATATCTCCCTAATAAGAATGATCACAATACTGTTGAGTGGACATTGCAAAAACACAACCAAGGAAGGAGTATCCTGATTTAAGCACTTAGACATATTAAGGGCAATGTCTTAGGATGTCAAAAGGAACCACTGGAGCTAAGAAGGTTTGCTTTCATACACTAAGTAAAGAAAATAAAAAGAATGATAACAGAGCATTATAAAGAATATAATTGCAAAAGACACAAAAATTGTATCTTATGCAGCCACCTTATAGTCATTTCAGAACATAATAAATGCAATTAGCATGGTTTGAAATCTATTGTAACACAACACTGTTGAAATGCACCATTCTAGAAAATTACTAAAACTGAGGCCACGCAAGATGATCATACTAACACTAGACACGCTGACATGCATCTAACACTGGACGCTTTCTGATAAATGCAATTAGCATGGTTTGAAATTTATTGTGATGTTGGGCAACATAGTTGGAAATGTACCATTCTAGTAAATTGCCAAAACTGAGGCCGTCTAAGATGATCGTGCTAACACTAGACATGTTAACATGCATCTAACAGTGGACACGCTCTAACATGCATCAAGATCAATTCAAGAATGCCTATTATTTTTCAACTTTTTACTCCTCAAAGAATTGACTTGGATGATTTACTCAAATAATTTGATATACACCAAGTCTCATTAGTTTTAAGTGCACTGATATTGCAATAATAGTAGAAAAATCATCAACATTCAAAAGACATTTGATTAAAAATGTTAAAATGGTATAATAATGATAATTACAAAAAGTAATATAATAAAATATAATATTTTGTCAAAGAATACAGAATAAGTTTTTAAACATGACAAGTAATTCATGAGAGAGGAAAATTTAAATATATCACTTAACAATAAAGGATATATATGTTACCAATAATAAGATTTGACTTTCTTATAAATTGCAAAAATAATTAGAATGAAAGTATACAACTATTTCCAAATGATGATTAGATTGTATTTTTCAATAAATTTTATGAAGTGAATATAAACATATAAAATAACTATCAATAATAAAATTTCAATAGCACAATAAATATAACAATAGAATATATTCTAACAAGTAATCTCTTCTTGTTTTTTAGCAATAATAATTCATCTTCTATTGATCATACATTAAATAACACTTTCCTCTTTTCCTTATATTTCTTAATTATTTTACCAAGATTTCAGTCCCAACCAATTTGATATGGCCAACATAGATTTTCTAACCAATAGATCCGTTCTACAAAGTATGATACAGATCACATATACTCTCGCTTATTGTATATGAACTACATAGTGGATGAACCAAGTATCACATGCATACATTTTTAAAAAAAATTAATTAGGCGGTGAAACATTAGATAGTATTGAATATGACATAAAAAGTACATTACCCCTCTATCACTCAAACACTCACATGAGAGATGGGTGTGGATCTTGTTGTCTCAAATCTCATTTTTCTAAAAAAAAAAAATGAAAATTACTTGTGGCTAATAACTTAATGGGGCATTGATCTCGACTCAATGTGTGTGTCAAATTGAAGTGTTAGCTGTCTAACACAAGTTAGATGAAGAAATAAGAGCCTAAGAATCAACACATCACAATCTCTAGCCAAGGAAAGCTTTCAAATGATCATAGACTGACCTCAATAATCAATGTTAGGGGTAAAAAATCTCATTTGTTATTTAACACAAATGAGGAAGTGCCTAATGTTCTTCCATTATGCTGTTAGAATATATCTGAGCAATCAAATATCAAGATCCTATTAACCACTAATTTAACAAGAGCAAATTGCAAAGGTACATTCACAAAGTAGGTACCTTATAATGATGGAAACGTTCTTGATTTGGAGATGTAAATTCACCACCTATAAAACAAAAACAAAAATGATAATGCATAAACCTTGAAGATGTTGATCAATTTTAAATAAGATGACCAAAGACTAATTACCAAATATGTAAAGATGGTTTTTCCATGCAACAGCTTGATGGGCACTACGGGGAGGAGGGCTGTTAGGACTTGATATCAACTTCCATTCATTTTTTTCTACATCATAACGATAAAGGTCACCATAAACAAAAGTCTGCAGAAACAATTCCATTGGTTATTTTACTATGTTTCCCACAGAAATTAAAATATAAATAGCAAAACCACTGAATGTGATATTATGCACTTTAAGGGGTTAGGCTCAAAAAATAGCAAATGAATCAATCTCATCAAACATTTACCTTGTTTCCATTGTAAAACTCTCCCCCATAAAAAATCAACTCAGTTTCTTTCAATGGGTTAATTGTCATCTGCAATAATTGGAAAGACCAAATTGATCATTCATGAGCCTTCAGTTGCAAACAGAAATAATTATTTAATCATGGTCAATATTTTGTTTTTTTCTCTTAATAAACGAAGATTTATTCTCAGTTCATATTTGAAGTAAACAGGGAAGAGGAAATAAACAGACATGCAAAATCAATGTCAAGAGCAACAAGTTATGGTATTCAATTCCTCAGAGACAGGTAAAATTTTAACCGAGTTCCTTTTTTGAAAATGCACATTCTCAAAGAATCCCACCACACTGACATGGCAAGGTATTGTAAAATGGGTTAGCCTCAAAGGAAGACTTCGAAACAAATGCCCATAAGAAGATGAACATTATAACCTAAGACATCCTAATTACAGAGCATTATGCCAACAGGAACAATAAAAGAACTCGTTAAAATTACCGAACAACCGGAACGGGGAGAAGGGGCTGGGACGTTGTCCTCAACGTGGACTTCCTTCTTCTTGGCCTCCTCCTTCTGTATGTTTTTCTGCAATCCATAATAACAAACCACATAAAAGTCACGGCTTGAAACGAATTGATCAGACCTCGAGAAAGAAATCCAAAGAAATGATTTTTTTAAGCGACAAGAAATCCAAACAACTGGATTTTGCATACGAGTATGGCATCGATGTCGTCCTCCTGAGAGGTGTTCGTCTTACTCTCCCTGCGGGCTTTCTTCTCCTCGGCCTTCGCCGTCTTCCGCTCCGTCTTCTCCTTTCCCTTTCCGGGCTTCTTCGTCTTCTTCCCCATCCCCCCAACAATCGCCGCCGGGCTCGGTGGAGAGTGCTGGGTGAAGCGCCGAAGGCCTCGAAGAAAACTCCTCTAAGAGAGGAAATACTCAAATATCAAATACCCTACAAACCCCTTATTATTGTTTAAAAATATTCAGTTGAATACTAAATTTAATTTATATATATATATATATACAGACTATTATATGAAAAAAGTATTTTTTTATTTATTTTTAAAATTACACTGATTCGATAGTATGTATTTAAAACTACTTGTATCTAGAGGAGCATTCTATTAACGGTTAATTAGAAAAAATTTCCCAATCTCAAATTAATCTTTGCATGCACTTCCCATTTGATAAATTATTTACATTTACTCCTCGATAGATTGAGTATAAAAGAGTGAATCTCAGTATACATTGTAAAGATTTGAGTATAAATTGTTTAAGATTTAATACTAATTTAAGAAATTTGATTACAAAATTTCGGTGATCCCTCATGTGAAAATCTTGATGTGGTGAGTATAAAATAGTGAAAACTCAGTATACATTATAAAGATTTGAGTATAAATTGTTTGAGATTGAGTACTAATTTAAGAAATTTGAATATAAAATTTCGATGACTCCTCATGTGAAAATTTTGATGTGGTGGATGCAACCTCACATACTCAAATTTCTAAATTTTTTACTCAAATTTTTTCAAATAATACTCAATTTAAATCAATTCATACTTAAATTTTGATAATGTATACTAAAATTTTTACTATATACTGAAACAATATATACTCATATTTTTTCAAATAATATTCAAATTTCTTAAATTGATACTCAATCTCAAATAATTTATACTCAAATCTTTACGATTTATACTGAATTTTTATTCTTTTATACTGATTAAAAAAATAACACATAAAACTATTTTGTCAATCCCATCAGGGAGTGCATGTAAAGAAATTTTCGATTGGGGAGTACATGCAAAGCCCAGTTTAATGGTGGGGAGTTTTCTGAAATTTTCCCTTCTATTAATTCAATAAACGAATTAATTGAAAATTAATTTAATCAATTTACAGTTTTAACTAACTAAATGGAATCAAAATTTTATTAAAATTGAATAAATCGAAACGAATTTATTTTAAACAATAATTAAAAAATATATACAAAATTAATAATTAAAATTTAATATTTTTATCATAATTCGACTGCAAAATAACAAAAATTACAAACAATATTAAATATAAAACATTAAATCAATATTATAAATTATATATAAAACTAAATAAATAAATAATTTAATTTTTTAATAATTTTTTAATCTGAAATCGATTTAACATAATTAATCGAATTAATTGATTTTTTTAAATTAAAAATCGAATTTCTGAAATGTCTGTATCCAATTTTTGAAATAAATAGATATATTTTTTTCAATTTAACCAATAGTTACATATCCCTGATAATACCAACTTTACCATAACTAAAACAACACTAAAAATAACGTACTATTATAATAATAAATAAAAATATCACCTTTGTAAAATTATTATATATTCATAGAGATATAATAAATTTAGGGTACGTTTGGTTAAGATAATGTAATAATATAATAAAATTTGTAATGTAATTAATATTACATTATTATATTTTATCAAAATTATATATATATATATAATATTTGATTATAAGGATGATCTTTTGATGTTTTTTTTAATGTTTATTGCATAACATTTAGTTTCCATCATCTCCCTCGAAACACGTACATGTCCGTCTAAATCACCACCAATGCATCAACCCATTCATCGCCCAAGACACTCTCACGGGCTGGCTCGGTTGATAAGGCGTCTGGCTGCTTAAATCGGAAGTTTCAGGTTCGAGAGTCGCCAGTCGCACTCGGGATAAAAACCTGATCTGTGGCTTAAATCTTCTCGGCCCCAGGCACCTTACCCCACCAGTAAAACTTTGATTTACCCCCTCTGGATACTTATGGGGTCGGGACTAGGGGGTGCCACTAAGGTGGTGGTTCCACCTTTTACATTCATCGCCTAAGACAAGGAGGCCCAACTCGAGGCATCGAGCGGCATCCTCGAGCAGT
Source organism: Boesenbergia rotunda (assembly GCA_024364735.1). Lineage (NCBI taxonomy): Eukaryota > Viridiplantae > Streptophyta > Magnoliopsida > Zingiberales > Zingiberaceae > Boesenbergia > Boesenbergia rotunda. The sequence continues at coordinate 315,349 of JAGFNQ010005017.1, read as the reverse complement.
CTCACAGTGACAGAGGAAGATGCTTCGGAGGAAGATGCTCTCCCTGTGAGAGAGCGTGCACGGCGAAGCTCGGCGCCTAGAGATTCAAGGGCGCTCACCCTTCTTGATACATCCTACAAGTCGTCGACCACTTGTTGGAGCAGAAGGAGAGATTGGAGGACGAAGTTAATGGAAGCGATGAGAAATGAGAACACGAACATTGAGGCGGGTGTCATGGTGGGAGGAAGAGGGATTGGCAACATTGGCAAGAGGGGCAGCAAGGGTGGCCACCTCGTCAACTATGAGGTGGGCGAGAAGCTTAACAATAGTCGTTGCGTCCTCCATTCTCTCGTAGCGGAAGAAGTGCTTTTTCGACAAATCGATGAGGAAGACGGTTGAGATTTATAAAGGTGGAGCATTAGGGTGAAATAGAAGTAGAAGTGAAGTCAAAAGCGGATGGCACTTGGAGACCATAGAACCGCGGAGGAAAAGACTAGTTCAAATTGAATTTGGAGGAGTACTTAAGGATCTCCTCTACTCTCCATGTCGCTGACTTGGAATGTAATTAAATTATATCTTTTAGTCTTTTAATTAAGATAATAAAATTTTATTATCTTTTATAACTCAGATTAAGTTATTTTAAAATTATATTAAATAAAATAATCAATCATATAATATAATCTTGATTATATTACCAAATTAATTATCCCTCACCAAAATTAACTTTAGTGTCGATGTAACTTTCTATTTAAAATTTTTTAACTAGAAAGCAGGGAAAAAAAGGGAAGTTGAGCTTCTTATAATTAAAGGTTGTTTAAGGGATTATTCGGTCATAATATTGTAATTAATTTTCAAAATTACATATAACATGAACAATTGAATTATCTCAAAATTAAGAACACTTTCACATTTTATTTTTAATTTATCCATAAAATATTTAAATTAAAGAATGATATCCATCATTTTTTTTATAGTAGGTGTTGAAGCTTTGCCCAACAAATTCAAAAAAACAAAAAAAAAAAATCATCGGCCACCTAAATTATCCAAGAAAAAGAAAAATACATTTCCAAGATATATTCAAATAATTAAATTTTCTTAATAACAAAAACAACAATAATCAAACTTTATTTCACCTTACCAAAATGATAATTATCATACAGTATACAAAATTTTGATATTTCAAATTATATATCAATATCATACCCAATTTTGATGTTTCAATATTTTCAATATACCTATATACCTAAAAGTCAATATATATTTATCATTAATCACTATGAAAACTAACATCATTAAATAATTTATAAAAAATTTATTTCATATTTTGATATACAGAAAAATAATAATAAATAAATAAAGCAATTCTCATTCCTCACATCTCAATAGACAACCAAACCATACACGATCATAAGATCAAAATTGAAAGATTTGTATTAAAAGAAACACAAGAAAAGTCAACCTAGCCTCATACATTTTTTTGATTTTTCAAATTTTTTCCCACCTTATAAACCAAATGTTTCATCCATCATTGTGATTCCCCAGGGATTGAAAGCTCATCTTCCTCCTCTCACTATCAGGACTCGGGAATGAGTGACATTGTAAAAAACTAATCTTAAGGCCCAGCTTGGTTCGCTTGGAAGCATAGATATACACGGTGAGAGTGGACGTCACAAAATGAGTACAAACAAGTCTCTCACATTATGTTAGATACTTGACCATGTAAGGACCTTCTAGTTCATACCCCAATTTCCGATAATAATGACGGGTTCCGACACCAGAAATTACAGCTATCTTTGCTGATCGATGCTCCCTTCTGGCGATCCTCTCAGCTTCTTCCATCAGGAGTGTCCCATAGCCCTGTGCCGCAGAAACAAAGGAGATAAAGAATCTATGAAGCGCAATTTAGTTGGCTGTTACCGCCATTTAGATCTATGAATAGCTGGGTCGCATTGCAACCTGCTATAAGCAGTAAGAGACTTTGGGGATGAACAACCTAAGCCAGACATCAATGAGAGCAATAAAAAGAAACAGACCTGGTGTTGCAGCTTGTTAGCATCACGCCCATGTACAGGAACAGCAGTTCCATAGACATGAAGTTCACGAACCATGGAGCACCTCCCGGTAAGTTCAGGGCATGTTGAATTACGCCCAATTTTACGCAGACGCAACAAGCCAACAAGAATGTCCTGATTCATGACCAAGAAAATCTTCAAAAAGCTAACTAGGCGATATAAAAAATCAGCTAACAATAGTATATTATCCTTATGAATTTCCCGAGCAAAACAAGCATCCAGAAAATGCAGAAAGCACAAAAAATTGGATGCTCTTATCAATATCTATAAGACACTGAAATATAACTCGATATTTGCATGGCCCAAACTTAATTGATATTTGACCGAATATCTTAACTGAATACTAACTGAAGAGAACCATCCATATATATGTATATTTACAATACAAGATCAATCTTAGAACCAAGTTGAATTCAATTAAATCTCAATCTATATGCAATGACTTGTCTCGGAAAACAAACGGAAAAATTATACAAAAACAGAGGATAATATACTAACTGATTTTCATTGTTCCTACTAGAAACAAAATATAAGTGAAAACAAAATAAGTTATGTAGAGTAAACGATAAAGAGAAGAATAAAATAATTTTATTCTAGGGTAATAATGACGATAACATAATGTCATCAGTTAATCAAAATCAATTAACATCGATTATTATCAAAAATGATGATATCAAACTATAATATGATATGAGATTATCATTGAATAATATGCAATTGCTAATATATAACAGTGTCGATATTATTAACAAATTTTTGTAATTAATAATTTGACATCATTAATATGTTATACAGAAACAGTAATAAATTATAATAATTAAGAAATCATATCATTGGCCTATTAACAAAATAAATGGTGATGTGACAACAACGAGACCTCGTAATCACATAAAAACGATAAAATAAAATAAAATAATAATTGGACAAACTTACATTAACATATAAAAAGAGTATTAGCAAACACCTTCGTCCATTATCAACTAAAAAGACTTAACTAAATGATTTGAAAATTCCAGAAAAGGAAAAACAATGAGAATAATTTCATCCATAACACAGAAAAAGATATACAAAGATTGACAGCATGTAATTTTACATCATCTACCTGCCGTGTATCTTCATATGAAAGAAAGGTTTCCCAACCCTCATTTGCTGCATAATCACGACGCACAAGCTCAACTTCCTCAGGCTTAACTTTGTGGTGAATGTCCTATAACAATTTCAAGAATAAAGAGACCATTCTATGAATTTGACTGCTGCTTTTATGAAAAATAGATTTACATAGACAGACCTGTATTCCAGCCTCCCGTGTTCTAACATCTCGGCATTTCAATCCTAAATCTTCCATTCGTGCCAATGCAAGTTCACGGAGATTTCCTTTTTCAACTCCGGAAGTGACAAGTGGCATAGGAATATCTCTTTGAACTCTGTAAACACGTGTCCATGGTGGTACCATTGATAGAATCCTTGCAACAACGTCCACCAGGAGCTCTGGTGGATAATTCCTATACCTAAAGAAAATAAGTACAAATTATTATCATTTCCCAGTCATCATCCTCATTTTTATCTGGCATGAGAATAGTGTCATGCATCTTTTATCATAAGTGCACATTTGAACACCAAGGATGAGAAAACATGAAAATATTAAAGATAGTCTGGCTGACAACCAAGCAGACATACAATATTATCTTAGATGACCAGAAATCAACCAATGAATAAGAAAAATAAAAGTCACCAGACTCACAAGTTCTAGCCAAGTTTAGACAGCAAAAAAGAGCTAATTCTAAAAGTATGGCCCATATTTGCATAGATTCTGAGGACAGGTCTTAATTTGCACACAAGTTTGGAAAAGTGCAGTACCTTCCGGTTTTCCACAGCTCATAAAGTCCAGTTCCTCTAATTACAAGCGTTGGATAGATTTTAAGACCATCTGCCCTGAAAGCTGGGCTCTCAAAAAATTCTCTAAAACTTTCTAAATCTCTCTCAACTCCAACATTTGGAAGATCAGGCATCATGTGAGCAACAACCTAAAAACAAGCAGACAAACGAATGAGATGAAAAGAACATGTAGATCAGAATATATTTGATGCAAAGGCATGAAGAATGGATTAAGAATGCTTTTCCAAAACCACTTTGGAAGCTAAATAAGGTTTCTAATAATTTTATGTTAAAAGTAAGAACTCCATTCACAAAACCACTTTTCTAATGCACTTGAACATATTTGATGGAAGGCATTAAGAATGGATTAGGAATGCTTGTCGAAAATCACTTTGGAAGTTAAATAAGGTGTTTGATAAATTTATGTTGAAAGTAATGACACCATTTACAAAGCCACTCTTCTAATGCAAGTGTAAGGATGTTTTTCAAAAATAGTTTCCCAGAAGTATGTAAATATTTCTAAAGATAAATATAAGAATCAGATAAACAATAGGATGTTTCATATTTTAACATAATATTCAATATCTAAAAATTTAATGTTTAAATCAATTATTTTATTTAAAAAATGAAACAAATATAGATTAGTACTTATATGTTAGCAAATCATAGTAGAAGACTGAAGACAAAATTCAGATTGTTACAATTTAGCACTCAGATGAAAAGAGAGAAAAAGTAAATATTAAAGATATAGTTTCAATCTATCACGCTTTAAATTTAAATTAAGACTATTGCTTTGCTACATGGATGATGCTGTGCCATCCAGATCAAAACAAATTCATATCATGACACATGCAACTATGCAATGCTCCAAAATCCACATATTTAGTCATCTATCTGTCAATCGCATCTGTAAACCAGCTAAAAGCAAACCAATTGACTTGTGATTAAGTACTTGACCTTAAAACCAGCATCCTTAGCCAAGCAAAAGCAGTCAGCTACAGCAGCAACTGTGTGACCTCTATTTGTGTCACGAGCTACATCTTCATATGTGCTTTGTACTCCTATCTCAAGACGTGTACAACCATATGATAACATTTGGCGTAGATGGGGTCCTAAACAGTAATCAGGTCTCCTGATAAGGAAAACAGATAATTAGCACATCTTCACTGTTGTCTCAAATGGAATTTTCAAACACTTTCACAGATAAACTTAACTGCTTCACACAGCAGGCACAACCTTAAGCTTATTTCAGAATTCTCAGAGAAACAATAAAAAGACAAAGAAAGAACAAAGTGAGAGATATATAAAACACACGTTTCAATTGTCATTCCAATACATTTTGTTGTGCCATGCTCTGAGTACTGTACAGCCTCCTCAACATTTGCAGATGTATGTCCTGATAAAGCATCATGAAGATTTCTTATGAAGTAATCACGATAATCAGTAGGCAGTGACATGAAAGTCCCTCCCATTAAAATAAACTCCACCTGGATGGAATATAGGAATTGCAATCAGAAGCTAACAAGTAAAATTGTTATGGATGAAGGTATAAATTTCAATAAACAACTATTGGGTATGCAGATATAAACTGAAGATCAGAATTGCCTCATAGTTTGAATAGATCACAAACCTTATCCACACTGTGACCTAGCCTTTTCAGTTGGTCTATTCTGCTTCTAGCTTGTACATATGGATTGTATCTGGAAGCATGTAATAGATGACATTAGAGTAAATACGTGTGATACTACTATCAAGCTTAAAAGTAAACAAGAGAAAGGAAATATGTTGAATAAACATCAAGATAAGCAATAGGAGATTTAAACGAACCAGTGTTTGAAAATTGCAGTAATAACACGAATAACGATTTCTACATTTCTAGTAGATAGAAGAAGGTCAGATGCTGAAAAATTATCTATAATACAGTAACATTGACCCAAAGAAACCCCACATAGGACATGACTCATACTCAGAGCAGCCCTAAGTGGGGATTTCTTTCCTCCTCTGTGATTACTAAGATTTTAGTAGAATGTTTTGTCAGACCATATACCTACATAGTTATAAAACATTTGTTGATTCAATCCCACTGTTCCAATAACAAGCTATCTTTAAGGAACTCATCTTTGACTTCAGGTATATCTAGTATAAAGCATCATGTCTGATATGATAGAAATGTACAGTGGAACTCCCTTGAACATGACACATTTCACCACAGTCAAAGACTCAAAGCTAAGTACACACATCTAACTATCTTCAAACATGGAAAATTACTTCAATGTTTTATCGAGTATTAAGAAATATAAGCCTGGAACGCAAAAATTGGACAGTTAAACTGCGGTGTGAAAAGCTTAAAGAATAGAGAAGTAGGGGGAAAAATGTGATGAAGACCTGGCTCGGATGGCTCTCATGCTTGTTGGCTCATAACCGGTATATGATTGCGTGCTGTACTCAAAATCCGAATCAGGGCCACCAGGGCAGTACACACATATATTACCGGTGGTAGCAATATGAGGGCACCGGTGCGGCTTCGACATGACGGCGACCACCGCGATGCCTGACGCGGTGCGGACGGGCTTGGCACGAAGCTTCGGGAGGAGGGCGTCGCGGTCCGCCTCGGGGACTGCGGCGATCATCTCCACGAGCTTCGGCGCGCGAGAGAGGCCGTACTTCCGGCAAGTAGCGGACTTGAGCTCGTTGAGATTAACGTTCTCCCCGCGGCGGGAGCGCTCGGCCATGGCGGAGACGATCTCGGCGATGGCGCGGACACGCGCTTCCTCCTCGGAGATACCCAGCGGAATAGAGACTCCCCCTCGGCCGGGCGTCGGCTTCTTGCGCGTCTCCGGCGAGGCCATGGGCAAGGCGGCGCCGCGCTGTGCTCGAACGGTTAGGGCTCAGTTCTAGTGTTCCAGAGACGAGAGGGAAGGGCGACCATAGCGAATGGGACGGGGGAGGGGTATTATGATAATTGAAAATTAATGAAGGGCGTTTTTTAAAAAGTAACAAAGTATCGAGGTATTTCCAAAATTTTCTCGTATTTGGACGGACCAGTAATTATAAGCCCATTAAAATTCGGCCCAAAAGGAGCTTGATTTATGAAGGCCCATTTAAACGGAAACCTTCTGGAATCGTACGCTGCTTCTGGTTCATTCCAGAGACTCCCACTTCGTCTGAAGAAGGCGACCGTTTTCCCTCCCACGGTTCTCCTATAAATAAAGCCAGCACGAGGCTCCCATTCCCTCCATCGATAAGGTCGCAAAGCAATCGAAGAAGATGTCGGCATTCTCGAGCACAAGCTCCCTGTCGCTTCCCCTGGTCTCCTTCCGCGGAAGGGCCAACGCCGACCATCGCCTGCACCGCCGTGGGTGGGCCGTGTCGATTCCTCGTAGAAGTCCGGCCGATCTCTCCGTCAAGTCTATGGCCGGCGAGGGCAGAGACAGTCTCGACCACCTCCAACGAGCCAGCAAGATGAAGCAGCAGCAGGAGCCGCTGCAGAGCAGTGCCGCGAAGAGGGCCGTTGCTCCGTCCTCGGCCATCGGTAAGATCCTCTCACACTGGAGCTCCTCGCGTCTTTAGATCTCGTGCTGCGGTGTTCATCTTGTTCTTGAATCGCCTTTCACATGCATTTCTGCCTTTCGTCATCCAATTTTCGGGAACAAGTAGATCATTAGATCTGAGCTCGTAACTTCATCAAGAATTCACTTTGATTGACAATGTAGAATTTAGATTAGGCAAGATGCCTGAAGCAATTAATGATTCTTCAATGGCTTCTTCATCTTTACTTCTTTCTAATCATCAGTTAGATATCTGTTTGTGTTGTTGTATTGTGTTAGTCCAGAGAACAGGTTAAATTGTTACTGAACTATGTGAATTGCAGGACTTTGGGACAGATATCCTTCCGCAAGGACAGTGCAACAGATGATGGACACCATGGAGAGGATCTTGGAGGATCCCTTTGCTTACGGCGGGACATCATTCCCTGCTTCGAGAATCGATGAATTCGGGGGCAATTACAGGAGGGGAAGGATCCCATGGGAGATCAAGGAAGAGCAAAACGTTTACAGAATGAGGTTCGACATGCCCGGGATGACCAAAAACGATGTGAAGGTCTGGGTGGAAGAAAACATGCTCGTGATCAAGGCGGAGAAGCTGCCCAACGAAGCAAAGGAAGGCGAAGAGGACTGGTTGGCGAAGAGCTATGGTCGGTACAACAGCAGGATCGCGTTGCCGGAGAACATTGACCTGGGAAAGATCAAGGCGGAGGTGAAGGACGGTGTGCTCTATGTGACCATTCCTAAAGCTTCACCTTCCAGCAAAAAGGTGGACATCAGTGTCCAGTGAGGCATGTTGATTCACACTCTTGTAGGCTCGTTTTGTTCTTATTTGTATCAGAATGTTGGAAGATGAGAACAAGCTTGGAAACTCAAAGGTAAACAAGGCAAATCTAAATGTTAATAGCTTTTCGTTGAGAAATCTATGACATAATTACAGATACTGGTACAAATACAGCAATACATCATGGGCGTATTGCTGATAGATAAAAACAACCAACATGTAAAATAATCGATGCGAATCTCACCTGACTAATGAATCGAATCCGTTCATGTTGGCCCTCAAACAAATTGTTGAATTTGTAGCTTTGGCTTCATCCGTTAAGAAGATTGCTTAAGGTCTTGAACACTAATCTAATGCTCCATGAGAGCGGCGTCGGTTTCAGACAATGGTGCTGCGAAAACGTAAAATCAAAGAATGTTAGTAGTGAATGACACAGCAAAAAAGAAAATGTGTCATATTTGAATTTATAATAGTTAAATTTTACGCACAGATTGTGGTCATACCAAGCAAATCCTCATACGAGTCCTGGAAGAAGGGCGATTCCAGTAGCAATGGAGGTGAGAAAACTTGATCCAAGGTGCCATCTAGGGATAGCATGGTTGCGTTTAACTTGCCCTGCAAAGTTTGAGAATCTGGTGTGGAAGAAATGAATTGTTGTTTTATCTGATTAGCTGAACAATCATCCGTTGGTAGAGAAATAAAGAAGTGTTCCGAGCCATCATCATTACTTCCATCTTGGAACACTAATTTGCTCGACAAGCTTGATAGAGCAGCTTCACGTACAGAACGTCTAATGCTCTGGGCATATTTATCAGCACTCTCTACAAAATTAGAAATCTCTACATTAAACAAAAAAGGGCTAAAGTCAACCATAAGAGAAACAGGTGAAGCTCCTAACCTTTTGATTCCCCCTCTATATCACTTGGATGTTTAGTTGTAGCTACTTTCTGAACTGGCACGGTTTCTTGGTGCCCTGGAACTGTTGCAGGACGGCGTTTGGAAGCGTGGGTACCCTTTGCTGATGAATTTGGAGTTAGGTTGAACAAATGAGGAAGTTTCAAAGTAGGACTATTTGAAAAATTTTCAAGCTGGGTAGAGTAGAGTTTTGAAGTGATGTCAGCAACGTCATCAGTGATACTTTGCTGTTCATTAAATTTAAATTGATTACACGGAAAAGGAGAGGAAAACAGCAGTATTCAAGGAATTAAACGATAAAAACAATAAAATAGTCAGTTCTTACTAGGGGTCTTCCGATACTTTTGCTTTGGATAGTGGTTGATTGTGCACTAAATCCTTCTACTGATGTAGAAACATTATTTACTTCCTCACTGAGCTCAGAAATTGACTGCTGCATTGTTGGAATTGCTTCTTTTAGCTGATCAATGAGTCCCTGAAGGATGACATTCAATCATGAAAAGGATCAGATTCCAAAACAAAAGGTGAAATCTTATTTCAAGAAGGAAAGAAAAAGGAAAAGGGCATGTGTAGATGAGTATTGATATGCAGTCCATCACTAGAACTAGATTAATAAACCGTACAGTAGTTTATTGCTTAAGAATAATTTGACCACCACCAGCTCTAATGCTAATAAGAACATTTTATGATAATGAAGATTGTCCGACGTCAAATCCTTCACCACCTGTGCCAAATACAATACGCAAAAAACTTTCTTTCATAGTCATAAGCTTCTTTCTCTTCATTTCTTGCTAAGTTTTCCCTCTTGTCATGCCGCTATAACCATTCTTTCAAATATGCAACAATTATCATAGTAATACTATCATCTAATTAAACCCAATTGTGTATACTTCAACAGGGGAGAAAAAAACATTTTAAGAATTTATGCTAGTGTTGGAAAATTAGGAGATCAGGAAATAATCTTTGACATAATGATTGCATAAAATCAGGAAAGAATCTTGGGAAATCAGGAAATAATCTCTGATTTTAATAATTTTCATTTCTTATGTTTTCTTTCTTTTATTTGTTCCTATTACAATATTTTGTATCTTCTATTTATTAATGTAATGTCTAGTTGAAAAACAATAATAACAATTCATTTTCTTCTATCTTTTCCCTTCAATCTTCCTGGTTTTCTTCATCAGAGCCCTAGATTCGATCTAAGATTTTTCCATGGCAAATCATCCATGAAAGACTGCCTTAACTAGCACCACGAGTAGAGATTCGAGGAGAAGAAATAGTTGTCAACTCAAATTTAAACCCATCGGTATCTTTCAATGGTTCGACGGAGTTATCATCTAATTTACTCCAAGTTAATATTCAGTGTCTTAATGGGAAAAACTACACAGAATGTTCACAAACTGCGCCTAGTTTTAGAAGGGAAAGATAAACTTGGATATGTTATAGGAGAAGTGATAAAATCAGCAGATGGAGACTCCATATTTAAAGCTTGGAAATATGAAAATTTGCTTCTTATTGCATGGTTAGTCAATTCCATGGAGCCCCCCATCGAAAAGTCATTTATGTTCCTACCTACAGCCAAAGAGGTGTGAGAGGCAGCTAGAGGCGCTTGTTCAGATTTGGAGAACTCTTTGCAAATTTCTAGTCTAAAATCAAGGCTATGGCAAGTAAGGGGAACGTGATGTGACTTCCTACTACAATGAGTTGATGACATTAAGGTAAGAACTAGATCTATGCTATGATAATATTTGGAATTGTGTTGATGATACTTGATAGTATTAGTTTTATGAAACAGCAAGAGAATGATCGGGTGTTATTTTCTTGGCGGGACTAAAAAAGGATCTAGATGAAGGGGTTTAATCTTGGGAAAAGACACCTCTACCAACGATCCGTGAAATATTTTCAGAAGTTTGGAGAGAAGAAGCTCACAAACTGTTATGCTTAACAAATCTATCTGTCTCTACTAACTTAAGTTTGGAAAGTTCCTAACTTACTACTAAAGGTTTTTAAGAGGAAGCGAAGAAAGATGACAAAAGTTTTGGAATACCATGGTGCGACCATTGTAAACACCCATGGCACATGTAGGAAACATATTGAAAAATTCATGGGAAGCCCAAAAATTGGAAGAAAAGAACTATTGTGAAGGTTGTGCACTTCAGACTATTATCTCAGATCGAGGGGTAATCTATTCCTAGCGTACTTCCTTTTCACCAAGGAACAAATAGACCAACCGCACAAACTTCTTGAGTCTCAGAAAAACCATTCTTGTTCAATAGTTCAAAAAGGTAATTGCATGACAACAACCTTCCTTGGTGTCAATTCTAATCGCACCTGGATCATTGACGCAAGTGCAACTAATCATATGATAGGAATGTCAAACATTTTCTCCTCATATAGACCTTGTGCAGGTAACCAAAAAATAAAGATTGCAGATGGCTCTCTTTCAGCCATTGTAGGAAAAGGTTTTGTTGTAGTATCACCTATGCTCACTATAAATGATGTTCATGTTCCAAAGTTGTCTTGTAACTTTTTATCTGTCAGTAAATTGGTCAATGATTAAAATTGTCAAGCTAATTTCTTTTCTTCTCACTGTGTATTCCAGAATTTGACCTCGAGGAGGAAGATTGGCAGTGCTAAACAAAGTAGAGGACTCTACTTCTTTGAAGATGGATCTGAATCAAGAAAGCAATCTCAACCAAGAGGTTCCTGCTTTGAATGTCTGTTTTGAACAATAATATTATGCTGTGGCATTTTAGATTAGGACATCGTAGTTTTCGATATTTAAAGTACTTGTTTCCTAAATTGTTTAATAATAAAGATCCATCATTGTTTCATTGTAAGTATGTGAGATTACAAAACACCACCGCACATTCTTCCCTTCACAGTCATATAAGTCATCAAGACCGTTTACTATCATAATTCACAGTAATATTTGGGGTCCTAATAATATAAGCACCCCCCTCTAATAAGAAATGGTTTAACATTTACTATGATCATACTCGACTTTGTTGGGTGTATTTATTAAAGGAAAAATCAGAAGTTGAATAAGTCTTTAAAAAAAAAAATCAATATGGTGTATGGTGTAGACTCAATTTCAAACTAACATATAGATTTTAAAAGTGACAATGGGAAGGAGTATTTTAACATAATCTTAGGAAATTTTTTCCTTGAAAAAGGGATAGTTCATCACAGTTCGTGTATAGATACACCTCAACAAAATAGTATTGCTGAAAGAAAAAATAAACACCTCGTGGAGGTAGCTCGAGCATTACTTTTTTCAACCGAAGACCGAAATAGTTGTGAGGTGAAGATATTTTAATTGCTACATATTTAATTAATAGAATGTCATCTAAAGATTTACAATTTAAGACTCCATACAATACATTTACAACATATTTCAGTTAATTTACTATTAAAAATATTTGGTTACACAATTTTAGTTCACGAACATAAGGGCAAGAAAATGTGTCTTCGTGGGTTACTCCCCTACGCAAAAAGGTTATAAGTGTTATGATCCGATATAAAAAAAAAGTGAGAATGTATGTCATATTTTTTGAAAAACAACCTTTTTTAAGAACATTCATCTTCGGGGGAGAGTTCAAGGGAAAATTCATATACTAACTTTAATGATATGTTTTTGTCAAATGATATGTTTGAATTTGAGCCTACTACCTCTGCACAAATAACAAATGGCCAAGGATCATTCTCTGAAACTCCTCTCATAATGAGTGATGTTTCTATCCTACATTTGACAACCAAAAATCTAAAGAACAAAATTGTGAAAAACTTAGTACAATGCCACAACATAATAAGACAGGTAATAGATTCAAGGAAGGGGAACAAACTTGGAAGGGAATCGTCTACTTGAGAAAGATTACTTGGAAACGGAAAGATGAACCATCTCTACAACATAGTCGTGATTCTGAGCCAAGGGATATCAATCTGTGTCTAACATGCCAATAGCTCTTCAAAAGGGTGACAAATCTTGTGCCAAACATTGTATATCAAAATTTGTGTCATATTCAACTTTGTCTTCCTCTCTTGTCACTTTTAGTTCTCAATTATCCTGTGTAGACATTCCTAAAAATGTATAGGAAGTCCTACAAGTTTCAAAGTGGAAGGAAGCTGTGCTTGAGGAGATGAGAGCTCATGAGAAGAATAATACTTGGAAGATTGTTACACTACCTGCAAGGAAAAGCTCTGTGGGACGTAAGTGGCTTTTCACTGTGAAGTATAACTCAGATAGATCAGAGAGATAAAAGGCTAGATTGGTGGTCGAAGGGTTCACTCAAACCCATGGTGTTGATTATTCTGAGACATTTGCTCCCATTGCAAAACTGAATACGATGAAAGCACTTTTATATATCATTGCTAATCTAGACTGGCCTTTGCTACAGTTAGACGTAAAAATGTCTTCCTCAATGGTGATTTAAAAGAGGAGGTGTACATTGATAGTCCACCAAGCTTTAAGGAGAAATTCGGTTCAAAAGTGTATAAATTAAGAAAGCCTTTGTACGGTCTCAAGCAAGGTAGTTAAAATCGGGATTTTAACTTGAATCGGAAGGGGTACTTAAAATCGTAAATCTTAAAATCGTAAATCGTATCGTAAGATTTTATAAAATTCCTATATATATGCATATAAAATTATAAAGTCATATATATGGATGTCAAATAGCATAAATAATAAAAAAAACTTTTAAATCGCTAAACAAACTTAGATAAACTTGCATTCATAATCAATATTACATTAAAAATGTCATCCATAAGCCACAAAATAGTCAAATAACTTCCACCAACTGAGCAGGGAAGACGCGAGCAAGTGGAAAAATGAGAAGAGATGCGACGGGATTAGCCGATTAGGGCACGCACGCGACTTGGAAAGCGGGTTTTTTCAAATTGAACCGTTTTTTTTTTAAATGAACCGGGTTCAATGGAAAAAAAGATTTTTTTTAAAATCGTTAAAATCGTATTTAAATCGTAAAATCGCGATTTTAAGGATTAAAATCGCGATTTCAAAGGGATTTTAACAAATTAGGATTTTAACTCCGATTTAAATCGTTCGGAGGTCAAAAATCGTAAAATCTTAGGATTTTAAGATTTAAATCGGGATTTTAACTACCATGGTCTCAAGCAATCTCCGAGAGCTTGGTTTGAGAAATTTACTCAATCAGTCAAGAAGCAAGGATACACTCAAGGGCAAACAGATCATACATTGTTCTTAAAATTTTCACCGAAGGAAAGATTGATACACTGATAGTGTATGTCGATGATATTATTCTCACAGGTAATTATATGATTGAAGACGGTAGAAAAGCCTAGCAGTTGAATTTGACATCAAGGATTTGGGAACGTTAAGGTATTTCCTGGGTATGGAAGTCGCTCGCTATAGAGAAAGTATTGTTGTCTCTCAACAAAAGTATATCCTTGAACCTTGATCTCTTGGAGAAAATAGGAATGAGTGGTTGCACACTTGCAGAGACTCTCATGGATCCTAATATAAACTTTGGGGAAAAAAAAGTGTTTCTGTTGATACCAGTAGATACCAAAGGTTAGCGGCCAACCATTGCTTTTTCCGTCAATATTATGAGTCAATTCATGCATGCACTATTTGAGGAACACCTTGAGGTTGTTTATAGAATTCTAAGATATTGAAGATTACTCTCGAAAATTCTGATTTTCAAAAAGACTAATCAAAGTTGTGTTGATGTGTTTCCTAATGGAGATTGAGCAATATCGGTTAATGACAGGAGATCCACTTCAGGATACTACACCTTTGTATGAGGAAACCTAGAAACATGAAAAAGTAAGAAACAAAGTGTTGTAGCCAAAAGTAGTGCACAAGTTGAGTTTAAAGCAATAGCTCAGGGAGTCTGAGGTGTTGTGGATATACAACATACTTGAGGAGCTCAAGAAACCCGTAGAACTTCCATTGAAGTTATACCGTGATAATAAGGCCGCAATAAGCATTGCTCATAATCTTGTCCAACATGATAGAATGAAACATATTGAGATCGATTGACATTTTACAAAGGAGAACATTGAAGCGGGAACCATTAGCTTACCATTTGTACCTTCTAACCAACAAATAGCTTACATCCTTAAGAAGGGACTTTCAAGAGTCAACGGTTAATAAGCAAGTTAGACATGATTGATATTTATGCACCAACTTGAGGGGGAATGTTGGAAAATTTGGATATCCTAACTGCATAAAATCAGGAAATAATCTTTGAAAATCAGTAAATAATCTTTGAGATAATGATTATATAAAATCACAAAAGAATCTTGGGAAATCAAGAAATAATCTCTGATTTTAGTAATTTCCATTTCTTATGTTTCCTTTCTTTTATTTGTTCCTATTTTAGTATTTTGTATCTTCTATTTATTGATGTAATGTCTAGTTGAAAAATAATAATAACAATTCCTCTTCTTCCCATTTTTTCCCTTCAATCTTCCCGGTTTTCTTCAGCTAGAATCACAACCATTTGGCTGGACTAGCTAACGCTACACAATTATCCATGTTTAGCATAATCTTAAAAGAAATAGGGTAAAAAAGCTAGTGAAATCATAACTTGATTGCATGATGTTGTGACTGCGCACACTGCAGCCACTTTCCTAACATTCATTAGCTCCAACTGCATTTTATCATAAATGTGTTCCTCAATTAAGAACTTGATGTGAACAGAGATGAAAATCTCCTGTAGACTCTTTGAAATCTAAGGTCCTGAGCCTTCCTGGGAATAAAATATTGAATCTCTTGTATTTTCTTTCAAGGAAGAAACTTATCTCTTCGCAAATTAATAAATCCATGAATGAACTATAATCAGAAACCCAGTAATAAATGGAATGAAGAGATAGATAAGGTGATGCAAAATAAGACCAGTTACATCAATATATATTGGGCTATGAATTGCTATCCAAGTATGTCATTATACCTGTATGCTAAGCAAATGCTGCCGATGTTCGGCAAGAGTAGCAGCTAGTGACTCTGCATGTCCAGCACTACAGCCATCGGAAGCACTTTGAAGTATATTGGGACCCTCCCCATCATTAGCTTTCACCTGTAAAATAGAGTTTCCAATTTGAAGAAAATTAAACTTGGGAAAGTTTAACTATAAAACTTTAGAGCATTCTCCATGAAAGTTAATGTTTCAGATATTAAAAAGAAGGAAAAACACTATGAGGGGTCAGTTAATGTTACACAAATCAACTATGCAATCCAGAACCCAAAGAACAAATCCCTCAATTCTAAGGACCTTATTTTGATTGAATAAATTTGCAATAATAAGTAGAGTTGAAAACAAGGGGGACATTATTAAAAGCGATTCAAAAAATCTAAATGATATTAGTATTGTACCTCACAAAGAATTCAATGATAAGATTCATATAGTTAAACTCAAATAAATGGGACAAACACAGCTTGGTGATGTTAATTGACTTAAAATAGACCCATTTGAAGACCAAACAATTTAAGGGAGTGTTTAGTTTGTTTCATTTTCTATTTTTATTTTTCAGAAAATCACATTTTTTTTATTTTATGGAGAATGACTTTATTTCATTCTCTAGTTTTCCAGAAAACATTATATCTTTTTCTGGAAAACAAGTCTGGAAAATGCAAACCAAACACGTTTTCTGGAAAACCGCATTTTTTGCGGAAAATGAAAATGGAAAACAAGCCTACTGATCCTGTCGCGAAACGAGGTGGAAGCCCCAAGAGCGAGATGGTCTCCCGAGTGCCACGAGCTGCTGACCTGGCGCCGACCTAGCTCCGACTTGCGAGAAAATGATTTAGCAAACCCGCCGGGGAAGATCCCCGGTCAGACCCTCCGACGGTCAAGTCAGTATCCGCAGGAAATGTAGTGAAGCAAAGGGAGATAGCAGAAGGGAGCACGATTGCGCATACATGCGGACGTAAGAAGGAAGGGGCTTATTAGCCGGGGGAGCTGACAACCTCTGTCTATGTCAATGGGACAGAGGTATGATGCTTGTCAACTCATGGGAGAGCACCGAACGGCGTCGCAACATGGTGCGGGGTGCTCGTGTAGTACAGTAGTACAGTGTCATCGACACATCTGCGACATAGGTCATAAATAAGTAAGGCTCGCGTTGACCCCCTTGTCACGGTCGTACCTACGATGTCCTGGAGGTGACGTAAGGAATGATTGGTCCGGGGACCGCTACCGACCGACGGGCTTAAGTGATATCGGCCGGGTCGGGTGTAATATCGCCGAGTGACGCGGGGGTACGCCATGAGTCGGGCGGTCACTGAGCTGTAACTGTCTTGCCCTCTTTTAGTTCTCCTGGTTGAGTGTCCGACCTACGGGACGTTGAGGACGGGCCTGCCTGACCTAGCCCTGGGTCGGGTAACCGGCCCTGTTGACCGAGTCAAGAGACGCTCGGCGTCTACCCGCCCGACCGGTCCCGAGGCCGGGCGGTCAGGGGCTCAGGGATCCCGTGGTTGGCCCGAGACGCCTTCTATCGTCGTGGTTCATGGGCCCCTCGGCTCGCCTGTACTTCGCAGGCCTTGGCCTCAGTCCCCTCGAGATGCGACGCCAGGGTGGCCGGACCCAACCCGAGGAGAGCCTGACTCTCCCGAGGGCGCCTGATGTGAAGAAGATGGTGGTATGGAGGACTCAACTGCGGGCTCCTTCCCCTTCGGCCTTTTGCTCAGTCGGCTGGTAGAAGCCTCCGCCGGGTCGGTGGGTAGGGGCTCGGGCTCGACTCTGCGTGCTCGCCCACGCCGGAGGATGAGGGGCTGGTCGTCTTCCGACTTGGACCAGGAAACCTCAACGGATGCCGGCGCGGGAGCGGGAAGGGCAGAACATGATGACTCGGCGGCAGGTGGAGCCGCCTCTCGCTGAGCTAGTTGCTCGGTCGTGCGAGCCTCCAGCTCGTCGTCGTCCAAGCCAAAGCCCTCCTCCAGAGCCGCCGATAGCATCATGTTAGCTGCAAAATAGGCAACATTTAGTTAGCTATAAAAGGACAAAGGACAAAACAGTGAACATACCAAATAAGGCAGGCCGGCGAAACGGCACCGAGCTGAGCTCGAACACGTACAAGATGTCCTCGCTCAGTAGATTCCCTCCATGGAAATGCCGACCCCCGATTTTGGAAAGGGCTAATAGATAAAGAGGGGAAGACCGGTAGTTCTTATGGAGGGGTGGAGGAGGAAGGTCCGCTATCCATTTGACCGGCCAGCTCGGGGCCGGGATAGTACGAACATAGAATTATCGCTCCTTCCAACCCTTGTTAGAGGTTGGAAGTTTCGACAAAAAAGATGTGTGGGCTCGGGCTTGAAAAAAGAAATCGCCCAGCTCTTGTTTTTTCGAGTAGAAGAAGTAGTAGAAAACATCAGGCCTAAGAGGGATTCTATACAGAGAAAAGATGATTACTAACCCGCAAATGAGTCGGATGGCATTCGGGGCCAACTGGGACAAGGAAATGCAGAAAAAACGACAGATCGAGGCGATGAAAGGGTGAATTGGAAAGCGCAACTCAGCCTGCAGATGGTCCCGGAAGATGGTGATATAATGAGGGGGAGAGGTCGCGAGTCGGTCGGAGGAACAGGGCAAGCGAAGAAGGTGGTCGGGCGAAATATGATAATCAGCACGGATCTCCTCGAGATCGTGATAGTCGAGCTCGGACGCCATGGTAGAGTACCAGGGGTCCGAGGGAAGAGAGGAAGAAGAGGCCATAAGGAGAAAGCAGAGGAAAGAAGACTAACTCAGAGAGAAAAGAGCTCGCCGGGGAAGATGATCGGAATCGTGCGCCGCCAAACCTCACCGGAACCCTAACAGAGCACACGAGAACAACCGTAAGACGATGGTAAAACCCGCAAGGTAAAAGGCCTATTTATAGGGCCTGAGAAGCGAGGCCGACCGTCCGATGACGGGCCGGAGGAAAAGCGAGAACAGATGTGAGCCGTTCGATCAAGCCCAGAAGAATCCCTGAGCCGGCGCGGCACATGTGCGCGCCAATCATTCGCAGGAACGGCCGGCAGACCCCTCGTGGCTCGGGATGGCAATGGGCCGAAGACACATGGTTCAACGGTAAATGCTGCAATTAAGGCGAGGGATACGAATCGCCTCGGCCATAATGAGGGATGGAATAGAAAAGACAGGACGATGTGACCGGATCGGCCGATTGGGCAGCACGCCCAAAGGAAGCTATTATGGTCGGCAGGAATGAGGTGGGTCGCTTGGGTGCGCCAGGCCCGCCCTGAGATAGCAGTCCAGTCAGTCGGAGTCGACGCCTCCTTTGACTAGACTCGAGGGGGATGCTTATGATCCCGGCCGAGCCCATGGGGGGCTTGGCCGGCCAGCCTGGCGCCGCATCTCGAGGGGACTTAGGCCAAGGCCTGCGAAGTACAAGCAAGCCGAGGGACCCATAAACCACAACGATAGAAGGCGGCCCGGGCCAACCACGGGATCCCTGAGCTCCCGACCGCCCGGCCTCGGGACGGGCGGGTAGACGCCAAGCGTCTCTTGACTCGGTCAACGGGGCCGGTTACCCGACCCAGGGCTAGGTCAGGTAGGCCCGTCCTCAACGTTCCGTAGGTCGGACACTCAACTAGGAGAACTAAAAGAGGGCAAGACAGTTACAGCTCAGCGAACCCCTGACTCATGGCGTACCCCACGTCACTCGGCGATATTACACCCGACCCGGCCGATATCACTCAAGCCCGTCAGTCGGTAAGCGGTCCCCGTTGACTGAGTCAAGAGATGCTCGACGTCTACCCGCCCGGCCCGTCCCGAGGCCGAGCGATCGGGGGCTCAAGGATCCCGTGGTTGGCCCGGGCCGCCTTCTATCGTCGTGGTTCATGGGCCCCTCGGCTCGCCTGTACTTCGCAGGCCTTGGCCTTAGTCCCCTCGAGATGCGACGCCAGGCTGGTCAGCCGAGCCCCCCGTGGGCTAGGCCGGGATCACCTACCAAACGCAGCCTAAGAATTTTTCTTCTTTTGGTTATATAAGAACATATTTTAGCTTCCAAGCAGAAAATCTTTTTTGTGATATCATACATCTTTTAGAAATTATTGGTCTACATAAAGATACAACATATCAATATTTATATGTGTTCGTATATTAACTATATGTTTATTTTAATTATACTTTATGGGTAAGGCTGCGTACAATACACCCTTTCCCAGGACCTTGCATTAGCGGGCCTTCTATACTTTATGATACTGTAACGATGGGCATTCAAGATGTTGGCAATTTTACTAGATATATTGAAAGTTAACACACAAGAAATTATGAATACCAAATATAATTTTCAAAATATGTTTTTGTTAAATTATAATTTTATGATCTTGCATTTTGATCCTATGATTTGATCTTATGAACTCCTCGGCATTCATAGTTAGGATCAAAATCCACAAAACTTTGAATACACTAGATAGCATTTAAGAGTTGCAATTCCTTTAAGATGAAATGGGCACAAAGAAGCTTCATTAATTTGCTTTCTTTGATAAATGAACAATAAATTATACTTTTCGCCCATGGCACCAAATAGAAGCTTCTTTCTCTTCATTTATTTGTTAGCAGCTTATATTGTTATCTTAAATTTATGAATGCTCCAGTTATAGGTGAAGATTACTTATAGATACCTCATACCGCAAAACATTGATATAAACCTCAATCCCAAAGAGTATAGCCAAAGTGCCTCAGCGGCTATTTAATGTGACCTGTTGAGCTCACGGTTAGGACTGGGTCAAGAACTATTAATTAATTCCAGCATGTGTGGAAGTATTTGACATATATTTCATGAAAAATATCACAAAGCCTAACCTGACCAATAAATAAAGAGCTCTAAGTGTATGGATAGTTTCCACTTGGATTCAAGAAGGGTAAAAAAAGAAGAAGAAAAATCCAATGAAGGAAAGAATGCAAAATATATACTTGGGCAAGAAGGAATGTGAACCCAGTTGAGAAGGCAACAAGAGAAAAAGGAAATCCACTTCCTCTTCATCTGCCTCTCACACTAATCTAGTGCACAAGCTAAACAATACGCATAGTTGACAAATATTGGGTTTGAACTTGAACATGATTGTAATGATTTTCTTTTCTAAGTGCTAATTCTCACGAAGAGCAATATCTGATTATTAGAATATAATAAATTAATTGCCAAAAAATGAAATTAGTTAAGATGTTACAGAGGTCAAAGAGATACTATGAACCTACATTTAGATAAGAAATATGAAGGATACCTTGCAAGCTAATCAAGGCAATGACGACTATTGGATAAAATTAATTCTCCAAACCTTACCCCTGTGTAGTGGAACAAAATGGATACACTTACCAAATTAAGTGACTGCTTGTGTATACGTTGTAGAGCATGAGTCCAACGCCTTAGAACTTCAGCTACATCAACTGTAGGATGAACTCTTCCACTTCTATCATCCATCCTAGGAAGAGCATCACTCTGCTCTTGTATTTGAAACGAGTCCTTTTTTCCTTGAGTATCTAATGCAGAAGATGCCTCAAGATCATGAACTGATAGTACATCAGAATGTGAGAGATTTGAACTTAGATCCATGGCTGCAAGCAAAGATGATCCAGAGATGCGGTACCTGGCATATTAAAAAATGTCAAGATGTAGTTCAACAAAACAAAAGGGAAAAAAAAAACACATTCCAAGTTCTATATGTTTCACCTATGCTCTCGATGAGCTATCAGATCCTCAATTGGACCAGAAGCTAGGACTTCATGTTGGCCTGCAAATTAGGAATGTCTTTACATCCTGTAGAGAAAAACCAACTATTTGTGCAACAGTGATAGAATATTCTCCTTGAAGATCCTCAGAGTACTGAACTTAGATTGAGAAAGACATAGCAAGAAAATGAAGTAGAATGTAGAGAAGACACCACAAAATCAAGACCACGTGTTTAAGTGGTTAAATTGGTGCAATAATGATGCATACATATTAGTTAGAACAATAGATTATGTTCAATATAGCAACTAAATCTAACCAAACATTCATCAATCTGAAAGCGTATATTACACTATATGTGTTACAACGTATAATTTGGATCTCTTGCAAAAACAAAGATCGGTAGAATAGGATAGATAATAAGTACTGCATAATATAAAGAGAACTCCCCTCTATAATAGCGTCTGTACAAATCCAGAACATAGTTATACTTGATAACAAATAGTAATTTCTCCATATGGTAGCTCAATTTTGCTTAGTCTATTAGCATCACTCATAGATATAGATGATAGATTATAGAAGAGGAACTCCATAATTGGGCACCTAAACATTTCTCTGAGATTCATCAGTAAATGCAATAACTTGCTTTACCATGATTTCCTAATTCCTTCAGCAACACACTTTATGCCCCAAGATATCATTATGATTTCTCAAAACTCACATGACAAGATTGAATTCTACCTGGTGGGGAATACTAATGCAAAACAAAATAACCATGTCGCATAAAACTGGTTTACAAATCCAGAATATTTGCCAATATATTTTTTAATTAAACTTGCTATATTTTGTGGTAGTATTGATTCAATTGGAACTATTTTAAAGGTTTATATAAGAAGCTTGGATCTTTTGTTTGAAGTATTGATAAAAAACTAAAAATTCCCTTATGTTTTTTTTTTCATCTCTGCACTTGTCAAACAATTGCCCACTGAGGAAAGCAATCCTGGGTTGTGCCAAGCAAATTCATAATCCTTTGCTCCTGTCTAATAGAACATTCATATACACAAAGGGACAAGCCATGCAAGATATCTTCCGATGCTTTAAAATATTTATGGTAATGAGATTCGGATAATAAATAATCTCAATGACATAATCAATCACTACTAGATTTGTGGCAATTAGAACTTGGAGTGTCATCGAATAATAACAAAGTTCCAAAGTTTCAAAAATGCAGATACAAAATAACAAAAAAAATGATCTTCTATAAACCATAATATTTAACAATTAAAAGACTAAATTCTAGATAATCTATGATGGGCAGTTCTACAAGATCGATTTAAACAAGTAAACCAATGCAAACTAAGACATTAAATGTAGGAAGTGAAAGCAAAGCAAAAAAAAACACTAAATGGTCAATAATATCTAAAAATATTACTTTGCCGAGCTAACAATGATTCCCAAAGTCGGGTAGCCTTGGAGACCAAGTGAGGGGTCTGACTAGAGCTGGAGATTTTATCATCCCACAATTCCCCTTCCAACTTTGCTTTATTTCTCATATCTTGAAGCTTTTCTAACTCTTGTTGCAAGTAGGCCTATTTAGAGAAATTGACACATTGAAAAAAATGGTAATATTACTAGTAAAAGAAAAATAAATAAAAATTGAGCAATAAAATAGCTTAGCTCATAAAAATGAACAATTCAAGAATCCAATAGAAAGTATTGTATACCTCCTCGGCACATAGACTACGAAATTCAGCAGTCATCTCATGAGCTAAGTCGGACCATGCAGCTTGCCTATGAACAGCAATGTTGGCATTTTCAAGGAATTTCCTCCTTTCAAGAGCTATCCTAGCCTGCTTATCCAAATAGGACATTGTTAAAATTCTATCATTAAAATCCTTGATAGTCTTAATTCCAGGATATTTTCTTATGAAAGTACAAGTTATAAAAGATATACAAATCAGATCCTTGATTAAGTCATAATTCCAGGATCTTTTCTTATGAAAGTACAGGGTGTAAAAGATATACAAAATTGTCAATTATTAGCTTTAATTAGTTTCCTTTTCCATTAGTTTCCTATAAAATTCTCTCTATAAAAGGAGAGCCTTGTACCTATTCTATAGAGTGTGAACCTAATTATTTTTTCCCATATTTTCTAAGATGGTATCAGAGCAATAGTAGTAGCCATGTTAGAAGTCAACCACTACAATCCCTGTTACTGTCACGGTAAAACCTTCTGAGACCCTACAACACCATTCCAACCCTCATTCAGTCTAAATCACCATTATCTGCCTAAATGAGGACAACTTCCTCCGGTGATCGCAATCAGTCCGAATGTATATCCGTGAGCAAAAAAAAATCGATTATATCACTGGTGACAAAAAGGCTCCTATTGTTAATGATCTGCTACATGTCATATGGGATGTTGAAAACTCCATGGTTATGACATGGCTAGTCAACTCTATGGAGGAGGATATAGTACCAATTAGATGTGCTATCCTACTGCAAAAGGGTTATGGGATAATGTTAGTCAGATGTTTTCTGACTTGGGTAACCAATCTCAGGTTTTTAAATTTTCTTTAAAGTTGGGAGATATTCGACAAGGAGAGGAATCGTAGAATTCCTACGGCCAACGAAGCCAACTCAGGTTCCTTCAACAAATAGCATATTGATCAACTCTTGAAGCTGATAAAATCCAACTTCTCATCTAGTATTCCTAGTGTTTCCTTGGCATAAACAAGTAGCAATCCTAAAGCTCTCTCTTGTTTAAACTCTTCTCCTTGGATCATAAATTCCGGAGCCTCATATCTCATATCTAGTTGCTCTCACTTATTTAATACTTATTCCCTTTGTTCTGGAAATGAGAAAATTAAAATTGTCGATGGTCATTTTTCACATATGGCAGGAAAAGGACTTATTAAACTGATAGAGAAAATTAATCCTAATTCTATTTTTCATATTCCTAAATTAGCATACAACCTTTTGTCTGTTAGTAAACTATCTAAAGATTCTAATTGTCGTATTATATTTCTTGAATCGCATTATGAATTTCAGGACCAGAACTCGAGGATGATTATTGGGTGTGCTAGGATGATTGAAGGTCTTTACTACTCGGATGAAATACCTAGGATGATTGAAGGTCTTTACTACTCGGATGAAATACCTGTTGGTAATAAAAAATCTAAGGTTTTTAACAATATTAGTTCAAACTCGGTTAGAGAAAAAATAATGCTATGACACTATAGGCTAAGATATCCTAGTTTTCGTTATCTTAAAAGCTTATTTTCAGAATTATTTAAAGGTATTGATTGTTCTTCTTTACATTGTGAAACTTATTTTTTTACAAAATTTCATCCTTTAACGTATTTGCCAAAGAGTTACTAAGCCTCCAAATCTTTCCATTTGATTCATAGTGATGTTTGGGACCATCTAAAATTACTACTCTTTCTGAAAAATATGATTTGTAATATTTATTGATGGTCATACACGTTTATGTTAGATTTATCCGATGAATAAAAAAATCAGAAGTCAGAAAATTTGTTCAAAAATTTTTACACTCTGATTGAAAACTAATTTCAAACCAAAATTTGTATTTTACATTATGACAATGGAACAGAATATTTTAATGAGCACATGGATATTTTTTAAAAGAAAAAGACATTTTTCATCGATCTACTTCCGGGATGTCTCTCAACAAAATGGCATTGCAGAACGAAAAAATAAGCATTTACTTGAAGTAGCACGTGTCATAATGTTTTATATGCATGTTCCTAAGTATTTTTGGGGTGAAGCAATTTTAACAGCTTCTTATTTGATAAACAGGATGCCTACTAAGGTATTAGAATACAAAACACCTCTTGATTATCTTAAAAAAAAATTTCAAAGTATGATTGTCTTTTGATTTGCTTGTCAAAATTGTTGGATGCATTATCTATGTTCATGTTTCATGTCAATTTCATTCAAAACTTGAATTGTATGCTATAAAATGTGTATTTTTGGGGTATTCGTCAAACAAAAAGAGGTATAAGTGTTTCGATCCCCAAACAAAAAATTTTTTTAGAATGGATGTATCTTTTTTAGAAACAACCCCATATTTTATCAAAAATTCCCTCCTGGGGCGACAAGTGAAATAAAAGACAATTTTTGAGGCATTTCTATCCCACTTCCCAATATCATTTTTCCAAACAATCTTGAAAATAGTCACTTAACTCTAGTGCCTAGTATTGGGGACTCTTGATCAAGGGGAGAAATACTGCAAATTGATCACCGCGATCTAAGTTCTAAGCTTTAGATTTATACTAGGAAGAGATTTCATCTAGGAATTAGACTCGAATGTCAAGCTTGCACAGCACCAGTCTGAAAATCCGAGCTCTGACACTTAAATTTCTGAACTCTATCCCAAGTCCAGCTATGATTTCTCCCATCGAGTCTAATTGTTCACCTACTATTCCTGATCTTGATGTTCTTATAGCAATTAGGAAAGGTGTCCGAAACTGCACTAATCATCCTATTGCAAATTATATTTCCTATCAAAGACCGTCAAAAAACCATAAAGCTTTTACCTCTAGGATTTCACACTTGTTTGTTCCAAAGAATATACAAGCTTTGGATGATCCGAGTTGGAATTAGCAGTCATGGAAGAGATGAATGCTTTAAGGAGAAGTGACACATGAGAGATAGTTGACCTACTCAAAGGCAAAAAACTAGTTGGGTGTAAATGGGTGTTTATGATAAAATGTAAAGTTGATGGAAGCATTGAAAGATACAAGGCTAGACTAGTGGCTAAAGGCTTCACTCAGACCTGTGGGATTGACTATCAAAAGACTTTTGCTCCAGTTGCTAAGATAAACTCTATCAGAGTCCTGTTATCTCTTGCAGTAAATTCAGATTGACCTCTACATCAACTTGACATTAGAAACATATTTCTCATTGGTGATTTAGAAGAGGAGGTGTTCATGAGCCTTCCGCCAGGATTTGAGAAGAGGCTTAGCAGTGAAAAAGTGTGCAAATTAAACAAGGCATTCTATGGACTCAAACAGTCATCAAGAGTGTGGTCTGAACGCTTTGGAAAGGCCATTATCAATTATGACTTCTTGTAGAGTCAAGCAGATCACACAATATTTTATAAACATTCAAAAAAGGGTAAAGTTGCTATTTTGATTGTTTATGTTGATGACATTATCTTAACTGTGATGATGAAACAGAATTAGCAGTCCTAAAGAAGAATTTTGCAAAAGAGTTTCGAATTAAGGATCTGGGAGTCCTTAAGTATTTCCTCGGAATGGAATTTGCAAGATCCAAAGAAGGATATTTGTTACTCAAAAATATATTCTTGATCTCCTTGGAGAAATATGGTTGCTTGGGTATAAAATGGTTGAGACTCCAATTGAGCCTAACCTGAAGTTACAAGCTGCTAAGGCTGAAGAAGTGAAGGACAGGTCAGAGACTCGTAGGAAAATTGATTTACTTGTCTCATACGCGGCCTGATATCGCTTTTGCAGTTAGCATGGTAAGTCAGTTCATGCACTCACCAGGAGCATATCATTTTGAGGTTGTCTATAGGTTATTGAGATATTTGAAAGGAACTCCAAGGAGAGGTTTATTATTCAAGAAACATGGACATCTTCAAATCAAAGTCTACACAGATACAGACTGGGCATGGAGTGTTAGAGATCAACATCAGTCTACTGTTCCTTTGTTGGTGGGAACCTAGTTGCATGGCGAAGTAAAAAACAAAATGTGGTAGCCAAAAGTAGTGCTGAAGCATAATTCAGAGTTGTTGCCCATGAAATCTGTGAGGTGATGTGGATCAAAAGAATTCTTGAGGAATTGCAACTTTCTTACTCAACTCTTATGAAAGTTTATTGTGACAACAAAGCTGCTATTTCCATAGCTCATAATTCGGTTCTTCGTGATCGTACAAAATATATAGAAGTGGATAAACATTTCATCAAGGAGAAAATCAACGCATGCCATATTTTCCAATGAATAAACAATTAGTTGATGTACTAACGAAGGACTACACAAGAAACAATAATAAGTTGACTAGCAAGCTGACTATGGAAGATATCTACAAACCAGCTTGAGGGATAGTGTTGGAAATTCTGTCATTAAAATCCTTGATTGAGTCATAATTCTAGGATCTTTTCTTATGGAAATACAAGCAGTAAAAGATATACAAATCAGATCCTTGATTAAGTCATAATTCCAGGATCTTTTCTTATGGAAGTACAAGCGGTAAAAGATATATAAAATTCTATCAATTATTAGCTTTAATTAGTTTCCTTTTTTTACTGTAAAATTCTCTCTATAAAAGGAGAGCCTTGTACCTATTCTATAGAGTGTGAAAGTAATTAATTTTCCCCATATTTTCTAAGTAACAATAACAGTATAAACTAACCAAAGATAAATATTTTCAGCACAAATATGTAGAAGTTGAACATCTTTCTTCTAAGATGTCATAGACTCATAGCCCTTCCTGATTATCATCACAAAAATAATCAACATCAAGTTTCAGGGGTAGTGTTTTCAAGACCCAATTGAACTAGTCAATTTGATAGGTAATCTTCAGCAGAAGACCACAGCCCACTATTTCCCAACAGTCTGCAGTCAAATCCTCATGAGCAAACCTAGATAGGTGGGTCCAATATCCTCCACAATCCCCTGCCCATTAAGCCAACTATATTAACCTCCCCAAAACAGGAGGTCTTATTTGCTAACTAGCCTAAACACTGAACAAGTCAAGGTCAATAGGACTCTAGTGGAGTCTTTTTCTCTGCTCAAAGTTGTCTCATTGACAACTCCATTTACAACTCCACCTTCCACCATTGACAAGCAACATAAATTCTCTCGCATGTGAACATCATCAGACACTTTTGTTGGAACATATGCTTATCCTCCTCTCCATCAACTGACTATCCATCATGTCATTGCCTCATGGATTCACCATTTTGACAGGGAACAAGGGAAGTTGAAAGTCGCAATTGGAAAGATCATTGATGTGTGCCACACTTAACATGGTTGGCATGATATTTAAGTGAACTAAGCCTTAGTAGTGGCTTAGGATTTCTTTAAGTGGTGAACCCTTTGAAAAAAGAGATCTGGTGCACCATATCCAGTAGCAAAACTGCTGCAAATAGAAATTATATGAGAGAAGATATGTGGCCAAGATTTACAGATTACAAATAATGCCCAGTTGATTGAGATTCAATCGCATGACAATTTCAGAAGTAGAATCACTCATATCAACCCAGTATAATCACAATCACTTAGGAAAATGACTTTTTCTTATTTTTTTTGACAAGTCTATCTTAACATTAAATTGATTTCTCAAAGAAAACAATTGTTGACTAGTTTATCTTTAGTCTTTAATTAATTTCTCAGATAAAACAAAAAATCCAGCATACCTTAAGTGGAAATTTTGAAATACCTTAGCCCATAAAATTTCTTATATTCACTGTGCTATTGTTTATCAAATAACTTTGCTTTTAATCAGCATACTTGTCAATAATCCTTTATTGGTAAATGATGAGCCTGCGGGGCTATGGTGCAGCGAAAGGGCGACTAGTTGTCATCCCAGACATTCGTGGTTTGATCCCCAACTATGGCGTATTTTCCAAGAATTTTTCCTCCAAATGGGGCGCGAACCCTGGGACGCTAGGCTTCTAGACTGTCCGCCGCGAGCACTTCCCGATTTACCCTGGCGGCCGGTGGGAAACTTCCGTGGGGCCGGGTCGGTCGCCCGAGATTCAACGTTACCCAACCTCGTTAATCGTTTTTTTATTGGTAAATGATGAGGAAAAATAATGCCACCATTTGAGAGATATAGGTGCTAAGTGTGAGGAAATCAAATGCTCCAATATGGAGAATGAGTATAAATCCGTAAGTACTAAATCGGACTAGGCAGAAGGTCTTGAAGAATTAGTTAATGAACTACTTGCCGAATTGATAAAAGAAAGGAACCCTGCGCAAACAGATCATATCTACCATCAAGAATATCGCCATACTTGGAATTACACTATCCTGTCACTAGAGAAGATCTAAATCATTTTTTAAATCGTAATACTAGCATGAATCAAAATTGCATAACAACTACTAGAAATGAGTTAGATGATCCATCAGAGAAAAGTAAGAATAAAGAAGTTAAGAGTCAACATTTGTGCATTGGTGCAATCTCCCTAGCATATGATAGCCACAAAAGATACTAGAACGTTCACTTCATTTCAATGCTTATCCTATTAATTATTGAATATTTCCTTTTTTATTGTCGTATATTCCATGATATTTAAAACTCTTATTTCTCTTGGTAACTTCATGATGATGTCGATCTTGTCTGTTAATCATAATTTTCTCATTATAATAATGAGGAATCAATATTCAAGTATGGAGAATTACGTATATGAAGGCAAAATTGATTATGGGAAAAGAATGAAACAGCATTTATGGATAAAGTATATAAGATTTTAAAGCTTGCAAGACTACTGAAAAGATTAGAACGTAAACCAATTAAAGGAGAGTTTCAAGAAAAAAAATGAAAAATCAACAATGAAGAATTAAATATGGCAACCATTAAAAGAATTTGTTTCAGTATTAGTATAGAATTATACATTGCTATTTTGAGTTCCAACTTCCAAATGCCTTTTCTAGAAAATAAAGGACAATTATCGCAGACTCACTATCTGTGACACACTTATGCTTGTTGCTGCAGTTGTTTTCCTCTAGCATTAAGCACTACTGAGTGTGACAATGAATTCATAATGACAAGACATCTAAAACAATGGCCCAGATAAAAAAGTACGGCAGGTAACAATGAAATAGGCAGCAGTAAATAACTACCAAACAAGAGTAAGGGTATATGCTGTTCCAGTTCTGGAAAACAAAGTAAACTTGCTAAACCAGAAATTCAGCAGAAGGAAAAGTCAGGTTGCTCAACCTTGGTCACAGGAAGTAGTGCAGCGGCATTCAGATATGAAGCATCAGTCAGTGAAACTGGTAAAGGGTCAGAAGCCACATCAGCCGTAAATGTTCTCTTGTGAACCTCTCGTAAAGCATGCACAGATAGTTGCCATAAAAGCTCAACAAATCTGCACTAGATTTGAAAAGATTGCAAAGGTTATATAATCCTTAGAAAATGAAACATCCAAATTCCAAGCATTAGCCCCTACGGCATATAATATGTTTGAGTTTGTTCTATTTCCCCTCATTGTAAAGAAAAGAAAAGATGACAATCCTTTAACTTGTTGGCAGTAAAAAACTAATCACTTCAATTTCTTCAAAGGTATAACTCGCATAATAATGCAGCTTTCAACTGACACAAAAAAAGGTAAAGAATATCCTTCTCTATCCGTGAAAACCAAAGCAGTGAATGATAACAGGAACCATGCTTTCGAAATGCACTTTAGTATTACCTACAAGAAGAAAATAGACTTGTTGCTTGAGCATCACATTGTGTCAGTAATATGAGCTCCGATACGCTCAGTGAAAAAACTCAATGAAAACCTCAATGAATGATATGACACTTTGCATGCACACGTCCGATTGCCACCCGGACGCCATCGGCGGCCTCTGACCGCCGACCCGAATCAAACTATACCCTGGGAGGCACGGTGAACTCGTCGGGGATCGTTGCATGTAAAGTATCAAGTCATTCACTAAGATTTTCTGTGAGATTTTTCACTGAACATATCATTTTCCCAGTAATATATCCATGGGTTGAGATCAGTGTTGTAAATAACGGTAGGCGGTGACGGGGCGATCAGTGACCGCCTACCGCCTCGGCCGCCTAGGTAGTGCCTAGGCGGTTGAATTTTTACTATTTTTTATACATAATATAATAATAATTATTATTATTATTTATAATATTTACATTTAATAAAATATATTAATTAAAAATTAAAAACATCTAAATATTTAAAAATAAAAAATATAATTATATATGTAGAAGTTGATTAAAATTATGAACCTTAAAGTAATTGAATAAAATCCTAACTTACAGCTTACCAACCCTGTTTCGGCAAAGCGATGAGTTCAACACATCACTAGGACCGCGTGATGAGTTTGGACGCGTTGCCGGGTCCGGGCGATGCCCCCGAGCCCATCGTCGAGCTTGGGTGACGCCTTTGGGTCTGCTGCCAAGCCCGAGCGACACCTGCAGGCTTTATAGTGGCGGAAGAAGGTGAGTTACTGCCTAAAGCACCGCCTCAGCATGAGGCGGTGCGGTTGATGTCGCCTCCTGCCTAGGCAGTGCCTATATGGCTGCCTCAACCGCCATTTAGAACACTGGTTGAGATACTGCTCAGTTATCAGTCTACCACTCTTATTTGGTTGTTTTTGTTACTAGAAATATCATTTGAATTTAATGAGCTTGTTTCTGAAGCCTAGCACCATATTAAGTCTGAGTTTTTTTTTTTTTTTGAGTAATTTGCAAGAGACTATGCTCTTGGTAAACAAATATTGATATATTTTGGTCATTCGACTATGGAATTATGGCCTGATCCCAATCAAACGTATTAATTTCCTTAACTAACACTATGCCCCTTGAAGCAGTTCAACTTGCATGAATTTACATCCTAATGGTAGATTTCAAAGAAATATATCATTGCATCATAGATGGAGATTGACTATATACCCTTTACATGTTAAATCCAGTGTAAAAGTGGTTCTGCCGAATAGATACATTCCAGTAGAACTTCATGAAGTACGTTACCATGGACCAATTGAAGCCCCATTCTTTCTTGTAGCCAAAACTTTGCATAAGCAGGGAAACACTGACCTCGGTCCGCAACATGTTGCAAGAGACGAGACCCTAGAACTACTCCGCGGCAGAGCTCCTTGC
The DNA here is from genome assembly GCA_024364735.1 of Boesenbergia rotunda. Classification (NCBI taxonomy): domain Eukaryota; kingdom Viridiplantae; phylum Streptophyta; class Magnoliopsida; order Zingiberales; family Zingiberaceae; genus Boesenbergia; species Boesenbergia rotunda. Next base: position 282,703 of record JAGFNQ010005017.1, on the reverse strand, counting down.
GACTCTAACTCGCTTATTATCCCTTGCACTATCTTCAACATGAAAAAGCAAAATCACGGGCCGAATCAGTAGAATGAGCAACCCTAAAGGATCTGGAAACAAAAACTAAGAAATACCAACCTTTCGAAATTCACGGGACTGAGTGGAATCGAAGATCGGCCAAACCTTATCGAAATCCTGACGCATAAGGAAGTCCAAGATCAGCAAAACGGGAAGCAAATTGGTCGGCAATGAAAAAGCAGCAAGGAGACAAAAACAGTCCGATTGCCTTGGCGGACTGAACGGGGCCGCGAAATGCGGAGAGAAGAAAGTATAGAAGCTGCTCCCCCAGCCTAGGGTTGGAGTGACGGAAGCGGCCGACCCGGGAGCCGCCGCCGATAACCGCGGGGTCGAGGCCTAGGAGAAGGCAGTTGGTGTACATTGCACTCTCGAGCTCCGCCTCCCTCTCCTTTTCTCGATCCGTCGCCATATTACCGCGCTCCCGATCGATCGCTCGAGAATATCTCGATGAATTCTTTTGAATCTCGCAGCGGATCATCCAAATCGGTCGGCAAATTTTACAGTTCACCCTCCAATTTTAAAAACTTCAATCCTGCCCCCAGTTATACTCAATTATTTTAGTTTTACCAACTAGTGGCTTAGGCGGAATCTAATACAGTTCTGAAAGCATGCATCGCACGTGTCAGCGGCAAGCTTAAAAATATATGACACAAAGAATTTTAAATTTTGAATGTATTAATTACGCGGCGCAAATTAACCTATTTTTTAATTATTTTCTAAAAATAATGAATTTTTTTATTTTTTATTATATTTTTGGAAAATGATATGCTCAGTGAAAAATTTCAAGGAAAAATTCAATGAATAACATGACACTTTGTATGTAGCGACCTCCGACGGATTCACCGTACCTCCTAGGGTATAGTTTGATTCGGAAAGGTGGCCGGAAGACGTCGATGATGTCCGAGTGATAATCGAACATGTACATGTAAATTGTCACATCATTCATTGAGCGTTTGATTGAATTTTTTCATTTAGTGTATCAGAGTCTATATTATTATCTCTATTCTATAATTGTTATCTCTATTCTATAATTGTTTGTTGTACCAGTCTCAATGTACAATAACTATAAATATATAATATATATATATATATATATATAAATCCTAAAAATAGTAACTATGAAACTTTCCACTTAAATAACATCATCATAAATAAAAAGCCTAATAAATGAAAATTGTTTGAATTGACAAATCATTGTGTCTTTATTTTAAAAAGTTAATTATTTTAAAATCATTAAAACATAATAAACATATGATATTATCTTCTTAAAATTATAAAAACATTTAAATTATTTTTAAAACTTGATATAATATTAATCTATATATATATATTTATTTATCATATCAAATTAAATTATTTTTTGCTTAGTAATTGATTCGGCAACTTTTGTGGCCAAGTTCACCTCAGTGAAAAACAAATAGAAATAATTAAAAAAATGAGTTAAACCTAGCGACCCGACCCTAACTCCTCCAAACACTTCTCTTACAAGTCTTTCACAGTCCCCTCCCCTTGTCGTAACTCTCCATCTTCTTCCCTCCTCTCCTCCCTTCCAAGGAATCGAAACTCTAACCCAACAATGTCAGCGACCAGCAAAGTTGGCAAGGCTCCCCCCCTCCCTCTCCCTCCAAGGAATCCAAGCCCTCGACGAAATCGAAGCAAGCAAAGAACTCAGCAACCTTCTTTTTCCCTCTCCTTCACCACAGTCCCCTCCCCTTGCCCTAATCCCCCCCCCCCCCCCTCCTCCTCCTCCTCCTCCTCCTCCCCTCTAAGGAATCGAAGCCCTAACCCAGCGATGTCAGTAGGGGTGTCAATTCGGGTGGGTCGGGTCGGGTTCGGGTCGGGTTGAGAAAAAAAAATTTTTTTAACTCCCAACCCGAACCCGACCCGAACCCGATTTCAACCCGAAACCCCCAAACCCGAACCCGAACCCGACCAACCCGACCCGACCCGAATAACCCGAAAAAACCGATTCAAAACGTATTTTTTCGCCATTTTCCCTATAATTCTTCACTTTTATCTCAATACTTCATCATGATCATACTATATTGATATTAATATACATAAAAATATCTTAATTTTCAAAATAAAATTTGATTTAACCCCAAAAAATCTACAAAATATTAAATTTCGGGTCAACCCGAACCCGACCCGACCAGACCCGAACCCAACCTGAAATTTTTTCAACCCGAACCCCCCAACCCGAACCCGACCCAAACCCGAAAATTTTCAACCCGAACCCGATTTTTTTCGGGTCGATTCGGGTTGGGTCATCGGGTCGTGTTGATTTTTGACACCCCTAGATGTCAGCAACCAGTGAAGCTACCAAGGCTTTTTCTTCCCCCTGCTCCTCCCTTCTAAGGAATCGAAACCCTACCTAGCGACGGAATCAAAGCCAACAATGGAATCAAATAACTCAGCAAAAGAATCGAAGAAGGGGACCTTCTTCTTCCCTCCCCCACCCTGTCAGTGACCAGCGAAGCTGCAAACACCTCCAAGGAGTGAATTGGATCCATCAATCTTCAACCACTGAGGCTTTGAAAAATCTGAGCCTCATAGCCAGGCTTCTTCTTCTAGGTGATTGGGTTTTATATAATTGAGATGAACTTGCTCATAATTAACTCTAATGGGTTGGGGTTAGGGTTGGGGTTGAGGTAGGCGTAGTATTGGACATTCAAAAATTGAACATGAAAACTCTTGCACCCTAGGAAAGAATCCTTCCACTAAACCGATTACCCTATTGTTGACATTTGGGTTTTCAGTTCTACATTTGACTTGACCATTTAGTCATTACGTTGAAGTTTATATAGGGATTGTGTAGGTCGGCAATAGGGGGGTGAATTGCCCCTGAAAAATAAACTCAAGTTTTTTGTTCTCTTTAACAAAAATAGTAGTTTATAAGCAAAAACAATGACATAAAATGAAATAACAACAACAACAAAAAAAGATGCACAACAGAATTATTTGGTTGTAATCAGCGTGATTGATAGTCAAGACAATGAAATAGTGTAATCTCTAGATGATCTCTTTGTGGGCAAAGAAACCTCTTTACAGAATTATAACTCAGAGAACAGAGGAAAACAAATGAGAATTTCGTTTACAATTCGAATGATGAAAAGAACTGAGTTCAGGGGTCTATTTATAGTCATGTAAAAGTTTATCAAGAAGCTGACGTGACACTTCTCGGGCGCCCGAGTACACACGGGTGCCTGATACGTCGTCAATAGTTATCCACGTTGCAACAACCATAGAATGGCTACTTCTCGATAAGGTTAAAACATCTCGGGCGCCTATATGGTCGGGCACTCGTATCCATGCGAGCGCTTGAGTGCTCGGGTGCCTGAAACCACTCGGGCACCCGAGAGCTTACTGGTCAGCCTTTGGTTGACCAGGCTTCTCTCGGCCTTCTGGGTGATCTCCAGTCATTTGGAGTCGGGCTCACCCGAACCCTTCTCAAACCTTTTCCTCCCAGGGTTTCATCCCTCGAAGGTCACGCACGTCCTTCTCACTCCATCGGCATACTCTTTCGCAGATCTTCGCATCCCTCGAATGCACCGAGTCTGTCAGCTCCCTTCCCGTGCCATCCATCTCATCCGCTAAGTTTTCCGCTCAACTTCCTGTGCTCTTAAGTTCTTGCACACTTAAACACAGGGATCAGATACCAACATGACCTAACTTGCATCAAAACTCACCTGGGACACTTACAATGTCCCTATTTTTAATGTGCATCAACCAGAGTTAAATTAGGGTTAAATATCATCTAAAATGATAGTAATAAATTTTTGACAATGCAATTAAAAAAATTGGAAATATAGACCTCCCATTAACTTTATCCTATCTCCTCCTCCTTTGATCACATCAAAAAAATATGTTAAGGGTAAAATCAATTTTAAAAAAAATCTAAACAAAAATTTGTGTAAATTGACTAAATAAGAAGGAAAGTTTGAAGTGAATTTTGACAAGGAAAAAAACAAACATGAGTAATTTTAAATCATAGTCACTTAAAACATAATAAACATATGATATTATCTTCTTAAAATTATAAAAATATTTAAATTATTTTTAAAACTTTGATATAATATTAATCTATATTTATTTATCATATCAAATTAAATTATTTTTTGCTTAGCAATTGATTCGGCAGCTTGCGTGGCCAAGTCCACCTCAGTGAAAAACAAACAGAAATAATAAAAAAATAAGTTAAACCTAGCAACCCGACCCTAACTCCTCCAAACTCTTCTCTTACAAGTCCGTCACAGTCCCCTCCCCTTGTCGTAACTCTCCATCTTCTTCCCCCCTCTCCTCCCTTCCAAGGAATCGAAACTCTAACCCAACAACGTCAGCGACCAGCAAAGTTGGCAAGACTCCCACCCTCCCTCTCCCTCCAAGGAATCCAAGCCGTCGACGAAATCGAAGCAAGCAAAGAACTCAGCAGCCTTCTTTTTCCCTCTCCTTCACTGCAGTCCCCTCCCCTTGCCCTAATCCCCTCCTCCTCCTCCTCCCCTCGAAGGAATCGAAGCCCTAACCCAGCGATGTCAGCAACCAGCGAAGCTACCAAGGCTTTTTCTTCCCCCTGCTCCTCCCTTCTAAGGAATCGAAGCCCTACCCAGCGACGGAATCAAAGTCAACAAAGGAATCAAAGAACTCGGCAAAAGAATCGAAGAAGGGGACCTTCTTCTTTCCTCCCCCACCCTGTCAGTGACCAGCGAAGCTGCAAACACTTCCAAGGAGTGAATTGGATCCATCAATCTTCAACCGCCGAGGTTTTGAAAAATATGAGCCTCATAGCCAGGCTTCTTCTTCCAGGTGATAGGTTTTTATACAATTGAGATGAACTTGCTCATAATTAACTCTAATGGGTTGGGGTTAGGGTTGGGGTTGGGGTTTAACGCCCCAAATTTTCCGCTCTAGCGTAGTAATAATGGAACATGTGGCCAAGAATAATATTATGAATTTAGGGGGAAAAGTTGTGAATAAAGAAATGTTAGGCATTATCTGGACATGTAGTGGATGTGTGATAATTATGCTTAGGTATTATATTTAATGTTATGCTTAAGTATCCTACACATGTATGAATGAATAATGATATGCATATTCATGTGTATGAATTAAATAAGTAGCATTCTCTAGGTGGGATTTGATTATGCAGGCTTGGAAAAAATAATAAAAGGAAGAAAAACTGAAAAGAAGAGGAGGTGCCAAGGATTGAACCTTGGACCTCAAAGAAAAGCCAAGCATTAAGAATGCATATGTAACCAATTCACCCAGCAAGGGAGTGCTATTAGAAGATGATGGGAAATTATAGATAAGTGGGAAAGAAGATGAAGAGACATAAAAAAATTGAAGAGACACCATTAAAGAGGTGCTTGCCTCTTTACTCACCATAAAAGGCCATGAAGAGGAGGAAATGCCTAAGGCATTTTCGGCCAAGAAACCCCCCCCCCCTTTCTCTCCACCAAACTCTTCCCCTTCCTCCTCTTCCTCACCGAAATCAAGTCCTTCACCTCCTAGAGAAAACCGGACCAAAAGAAGAGAAGAACAAGAGGAGTGCTAGAGTTTAAGAGGTCTTTTCTTCTCAAAAAAATTTGGAGATCTTTTGGGAACATAAGCACAAGTGGTAAGACTCCCTCACCTGCAATATAATGGCTTTTTATGTGTTTTTATGATTTTTATGTTTGCTTGTGATGTTGGGTGAAAGAGAATGGAAGAAAACCTTGAGGGAAGTTTCGGCCATAAAGGGGTACCCCCCTTTTCTATGTCCAAAAACTTAAAGGAAGAGTTCATGAAATTGTTACTACCTTTTTGTAATGAATATATGATGGATACATGGTGTTTGAATGCCCTCCATAATGTAAAGGACTTGGAAGAATTCAGCCAAGTCATGAAATGGATAAATGTTGATGCATGAAGTAGACTATTGTTCTAATGAATGTTTCCTTGCTATATAAATGTTTTAGGCCAAGAAATTTTGTGGAATATATGCTAAGGGACCCCTGTAACATTCGGCCAAGGGACCTTAAATTATGCCTTAAAACAGATTTTTATAGACCTTCATGAAGTTATAGTTAAATCAAGTGATATGCATGCGATTGAGTGTTTTATTTCATGATGGAAATAATTTATACCTTAGGGTCAGTACCTTATCTAAGTTGTTTGAGCCTAAACTCATGCTCCATTCTATGTATTGATGTTTAGAAAAATGTTACATGTACCCATATGCATGATAATCCAAGTAGAACTCTAGATCATGCACCCAAACTAAGATTTAGTGAAGATTAGTTTACTCTTGTACATGCTAATGATCTCTCATGTAAATTATGTTTTATTTCCATGATTGGATGACTTTCATGCCATGTTATCTAGCTGTGAATTTTAGACAAATACTGGGATAAGGGTTAAAAATAAGCTCAAGCACAAAATATGCACCTAAACTAGTGTTCAATGAAGCCTAGACTACCCTTGTGCTTGTATATGATTCCATATGTAACATATGTTCTTATTTCCATGATTATATGACTTTTATACTATATTATCCATGCTGTGAATTTTGGCCAATTACTAGAATAAAGGCTAAGAATAAGTTCAAGTACAATTCATGCACCTAAACTAGTGTTTAGTGAAGTCTAGACTACCAGTGTACTTATAAATGATCTCTTATGTAATGTATGCCTTTTTTCCAATGTTATGTGGGTTTTATGCTATGATATCCTTGCTATGAAGTTTCGGCCAGCATGTATTAAGATGAGAAAAGAAAGATTAAACTAACATATTGCCTTGATTAAGACAAGCATGTTATATGTATGATGTATTGATGAAACTAGCATGATGGTTGCTTCACTTACATGTGTTAAAAGAAAGGTCTTTCTATGTCTTGCTATTTATGCTAATGATTATGCCATGAAAGTTTGCCTATGTTTATGAATGATTGAATGCCTATAGTACATGCAACATGAAAGAAAGAAAGAAAAAGAAAGAATGCATGTTCTATATATGAAAGTATGCTTATGATTATGAATGATTGAATGTCTATAGTACATGTAATATGAAAGAAAGAAAGAAAGAAAGAAAGGAATGCATGTTCTATATGAAAGAAAGAAAGAAAAGAAAAGAATGCATGTATGTATTTTACTTTAAAGATTGGCTTGTACCGGATCTTGAAAAGATCCACGGTTCCGGACTACCGATGATGCTGTCCCTAGGCTGAAAGATAGTAAGCCTAGAATGTAGACCCCTGTAGGTCGGGATTAGCTACCTCGCATCCTACATAGGGGTATGCGCGCAAAAGAAAGAATGAGTACAAAGCCGGGGACCCCAAAGAAGATGATGTATATGATTTTAAAGTATTATTTACTATATTTTCCAAAGAGCATCCTAATGTTTTGAAATGCACATGTTCTATGTTTATATGTCTTCATGTATCTTATGTGCCTTATGAATTTTATGCTATCCATGAAATGTTATATGTTTTAAAATGCATGCGACGTATGGATTTAGTAAGTAGGAAAGAGCTTACTAAGTTTTATACTTATAGTTTGTTTGCTTATGTTGCAGATCAATATAGAAATTTCTGAGGAATGGGCAGCTGCAGGAAGGGCTAATGTGTGTGGTGGTGACTTGACTGATCGATCCACTTTAGTGCCATCTATAGACTTAGTTCTTATTTCTAATAAGACATATGTTGCTACTTTATGTATGATACTTGCTAGTTATTTTGGAGTTTATTTAAGTATGGATGCTATTAGATGTTATATGATGTTATTACTTCCTTATCGTTGCATATGCCTTTAGTTATGTTTCATTTCCGCTGCAATGTTAGATTCATACACAATGATATAAGTAAGTAAGAAAAAAAAAGAGGGTTAAAGGTAACGCGCCGCCTAACGGTAAGGGCCGGGCGTTACAGGGGTAGGCGTAGTATTGGACATTCAGAAAATTAAACATGAAAACTCTTGCACCTTAGGAAAGAATCATTCCACTAGACCGATTACCCTATCGTTGACATTTGGGTTTTCAGTTCTACATTTGACTTGACCATTTAGTCATTACGTTGAAGTTTATGTAGGGATTGTGTAGGTCGGCAAGAGGGGGGTGAATTGCCCCTGAAAAATAAACTCAAGTTTTTTGTTCTCTTTAACAAAAATAGTAGTTTATAAGCAAAAACAATGACATAAAATGAAATAACAACCAAAAAAATATGCACAATAGAATTATTTGGTTGTAATCAGCGTGATTGCTAATCCAAGACAATGAAATAGTGTACTCTCTAGATGATCTCTTTGTGGGTGAAGAAACTTCTTTACAGAATTATAACTCAGAGAACAGAGGAAAACAAATGAGAATTTCGTTTACAATTCGAATGATGAAAAGAACTGAGTTCAGGGGTCTATTTATAGCCCTGTGAAAGTTTATCAAGAAGCTGACATGACACTTCTCGGGCGCCCGAGTACACACGGGTGCTTGATACGTCGTCAATAGTTATCCACGTTGCAACAACCATAGAATGGCTACTTCTCGATAAGGTTAAAACATCTCGGGCGCCTATATGGTCGAACACTCGTATCCATACGAGCACTTGAGTGCTCGGGTGCCCGAAACCACTCGGGCACCCGAGAGCTTACTGGTCAGTCTTTGGTTAACCAGCCTTCTCTCGACCTTCTGGGTGATCTCCAGTCATCCGGAGTCGGGCTCACCCGAACCCTTCTCAAACCTTCTCCTCCCAGCTTTTCGTCCCTCAAGGTCATGCACGTCCTTCTCGCTCTATCGACATACTCTTTCACAGATCTCTGCATCCCTCGAATACACTGAGCCCGTCGGCTCCCTTCCCGTGTCATCCATCTCATCCGCTAAGTCTTCCGCTTGACTTCCTGTGCTCTTAAGTTCCTGCACACTTAAACACAGGGATCAGATACCAACAGGACCTAACTTGACTCGGTTAACCATATCAAAACTCACCTAGGACACTTACAATGTCCCTATTTTTAATGTGCATCAACCAGAGTTAAGTTAGGGTTAAATAACATCTAAAATGATAGTAATAAATTTTGACAATGCAATTAAAAAATTTGGAAATATAGACCTCTCGTTAACTTAATCCTATCTCTCCTCCTTTGATCACATCAAAAAAATATGTTAAGGGTAAAATCAATTTAAAAAAATCTAAACAAAAATTTGTGTAAATTGACTAAATGAGAAGGAAAGTTTGAAGTGAATTTTGACAAGGAAAAAAACAAACATGAGTAATTTTAAAGACAAATGTATTTTAAAAAAAATTATAGAAAATTATTTTGACACCCAACATTTTTAAAATTTTTGAGAACATGTCACAGGTAATATATAGTGTCTAGAAAATTCAATTTTTCAAAATTAGTCAAAAATTATTTTTAAAATTAAAAGTCTAATTATTGATAAAAAATTTATAAAAATTTTATTCTTAGTTGAAAATTACTCAATTTTTTTTAAGTTAGAAATTTAGCAGACTTATCTTTATAAAATTTGTTAAAGTAAAATAAATTTTATGACTATAAGAAAAAAATTTTGAATTTAGAGTTTGATAATTTAAAAAAATAATTTTAAAATTAGATTTTGACTTAAAATAAATTTAAAATTTTTACATTCAAAAGATAGTCTATGGATCTCAAAAAATCAGATTTGACGAAACTTAATTTTTAAGTATTTTTAAAATTTAAAAATTAATTTTTGAATGAAAATTCAAAAAAAATATATTTTAAAAGTAAAAAATTTCGAGAAAATTTATTATGGATATATTATAGTGAACTCTATCAACAGAATATATAAGACTAAATTTTCAACAACAATTACATATTCGAACAATAATTTTTCAAAAAGATGGCAAATAAAGCATTAATTAAAAAATTAATAATTGACAAACAAGTATTAAATAAAATATAATAATTTAGTATAAATTTTGTTACCCAAAATAAATTTTTACCAACATGGTTAATCAAAAATTTAGATGGAATATATTTTTTAGGAATTCTTATAATTTGACCCTTATGATACGTACATATCAATTTAGTCCTTCAAAATATCTACCTTTTGATTTTTGAAAATAGTTTGAACATGCATGGTTATTTTTTAGTTTCTCTATTTCAGTCTTGAAGTTTTCATTTTCTAATTTCAACTTATCAAAACTTTCTAATGGCATGTTTTTGCTAGTTTCTTTTTCAAATCTAAATTTTTGAATTTAAATTTACAAAGTGATTTAGTTATTTTCTTAAATCCAAAAAAAGCTGATCGGATGGAAATAAACATACCTTACTTACCAGGTCATTTTCAAATTCAGAGGCTTCCACTTTATGGTTGGTCTCTTCTAAAGTGACTCCCCCTTCATTGATGCTTTCTTCTTGGTGGGTGGTCACATGTTCCTCAAGTTCTAATTTTCGGATGAAGACTCGTCCCATGTTGCCTTCAGGCTATGGATCTTTGCCTTTATTGCCCCTTGTCCCTTGTTCTTTAACTTGGGACAGTTTTCTTTGACATGTCTCTCTTCGTCGCAGTGATAGCACTTTATTCTTCTTTTGCTCCTTTTGGCCTGCGTCTCATTGAATTTATTAGATTTAAAAAACTTTTTAAACTTTCTTACCATGTAAGTTGCTTCCTTTTCATCAGCGGATGATATTTCTTCATGTTGGGTCTTCCTCGAGTGTAGTGCAATATTATCCAACTTTGTATTCTTATTTGCACATTGAGATTTGTAAAGTTCTAAAGTCGAAAATAAATGTTCTAAGGTATTTACCTCAAGATCCTTAGAAATGTAGTATGTGTTGACTATGGATATCCAGTATGGGGTTCTCAGAAAGGCATTAAGTGCATATCTTTGTGTGTTGTGATTACTTACCAACTTCCAAAGGTTGTTGAGTCCTATGATTAGTTATTTGAGTTTTGTGTGTAGTTGGCCTACTGACTCTCCTTCTTCCATTCAGAGATTGATGAGTTGATTCCCAAGCAAGTCTCTTTTTGCTAATTCAAAATCAGTTTTAAAGAATACCTACATTCGCTTTTTCCACATAGCAATTTCCTCTCAAATTTTGGCTGGTAAATGATGGTCCGACCATTTTTGTTGCTTCAGATGCTGTTAGTCCTTTTGGAGCATCCTCGCTTTGATACCACGTGTAGGGATCATGTAGTCGGCAAGAGGGGATATATTGCCCTTGAAAAATAAATTCAAGTCTTTTGTTCTCTTTAACAAAGATAGAAATTAGTTTATAAGCAAAAATAATAACATGAAATGAAATAACAAAAAAAAGGGATAGGCACAACAGAATTACTTGGTTGCAATCAGCGTGGTTGCCAATCCAAGATAATGAAACAGTGTAATCTCTAGATGATCTCCTTGTGGACGGAGAAACCTCTTTATAGAATTAGAACTCAGAGAACAGAGGAAAACAAATGAGAATTTCATTTACAATTCGAATGATGAAAAGAACTAATAATTTTTATAGCCCCTATGAAAGTGTATCAAGAAGTTGACGTGACACTTCTCGAGCGCTCGTGTGTACACGGGCGCCTAACACACGTGGTCAATGGTTATCCATGTCCAAGATCGCAGAATGACTACTTCTCGATAAGGTCAAAACATCTTGGACACCCGTATGGACTCGGGCGCCCATATCCATGGGGGCGCCTGAGTGCTCGGGCGCCCGAAACCACTAGGGCGCCCGAGAGCTTATTGGTCAACCTTTGGTTGACCAGCCTTCTCTCGGCCTTTTGGGTGATCTCCAGCCATCCGGAGTCGGGCTCACCCGAACCCTTTTCCAAACTTCTCCTCGAGCGTGCTTCCTTCCGGCTTCTCGTCCCTCGGACATCGTGAGATGCACCAATCCCATCGGGTCCCTTCCCCTATCATCCTTCTCATCCGCTGCGTCTTTCGCTCGACTTCCTGTGCTCCTAAATTTTTGCACAGTAAGACACAGGGGTCAGATACCAACATAACCTAACTTGACTCAGTTAACCACATCAAAATTCACCTAGGGTACTTACGGTTTAGTCATGAATTATAATTTCTTATTCGAGATTTCTCATCTACCCCAAAAAATATTTCTTATTCGAGATTTCTCATCTAAATCAAGCACATAAAAATAAGTTTGAGTCTACTTTGCATGTGACAAAAAAAATTACTCAAAGCTTCAGCATCTCCATCCCCTAACCTCAACCTTCTAGCTTCTGAAATATAATTTCTACACTTTTTCTCATCAAATACCAAATTCTCATAGCCTCCAGTCTTAACTATAAAGATTGGAAACTTTTGCAAGTTATTCCATCTTGATCATTCAATTCCAATTTTCTCTTTGTAGTTAAATCTAATACTTTATGTAGGATCGTAAATAGCGATGGGGGTGAATATCGCGTTCGAAAAATTCTTCAAATTTAGACAAGTTACACAATGAAAAAGAGAACACAAGAAAAGCAATCACTAATACTGTTTATTTTTACTTAGTTCGGAGTCTATGACGGCTCCTACTCTAAGGTCCACGGTCTTTGACCGTTTACTTTGGACAATTCTATAAGTCGCAAATGAGTACAAATATGCAAAGTTTAAGTACAAGTAAGAAAAGGAATACCAACAACTTTAATCGAATTAAAATACATGCACGTTATTGTCGGAGCAACATTTCATTGTCTCTGGATCGTTTTGGCGTAGCACATGAGAGCTCAAGTGATGTAGAATTGATGTCTTGAGTCTTTGGTCGAAAACCACTTATATAGGGTCATACGGGCACCCGAGTGCCTATAGGGGTGCCCATATTGCTGCGATCCAGTCGCGTTCTCATCCACAGTTTGGTCCAAGCTCTATCTCAACTCAGGCGCTATAGCCTCTCAGGCACCTATGTTGCTAATGTGGAGGCACCAACTAGCGTACACCAACTCAACCACGCTCAAGCTGAGTCATAGGTACATGGGTACCCGTGTTCTCGGGCATCCAAGTCCTCTCGAGTGCCTGCATTCTCAGATGCCCGAGTCCTCTCAGGCACCTGAATTGTCGCGGGTCTCCATTTCGCTTAGCTGCAACATAGGGTTAGTCCAACAATAATATATAAAGGAAATGCATGCAAGATAACTGGTGTTGTCCGATCCTATCTTCAAGTTTCAACTGAAACCCTAGGTCGGAACGACACCTACTTTCCCTCTTTTGGGGAACATATTCTCACCTACTCCACTCTGGAGAACTTACCTGTTGCCAACCGACACCTCCGGTTGGACTTTTGCTCGGCCTCCGAAGACTTCGGATCATGCGACGTTCGTACCTCGACCCGTCCCTACTTCTGTCCATTGTCTTCGCTTGGCTAAGACTCCTGCCCTATCTTTCGGATCAGGACTTCGGTGCCCAACCCCCAGGTCTTCATGCCCAGGCTTTTGAACCATGTCTTCTTGCCCAGTTTCACTTACCAGGTCTTCGGTGTCTAACCCTCTGTCAGGTCTTCGCGCCCAGCTTAACTCACTAGGTCTTCAGTGCCCAGTCCTCGCCAGGACTTCATGCTCAACCTTGCAGATCAAAACTTCGTGCCTAGTTACACTAGGACTGTCCTGCATACTCAATGTAACAGATTAGAACCACAAGCATACTTAACTTTGAACTCTTTGCCATTATCAAAACAAGGTTCGATCTGGTACTTTCGATACCAATAATCTCTACCTTTTTGATTTATGAAAACTTAGTTTAAAAGTTAAGCTAAAATAACATTTTAAATAAGTTTCAAGGTAGCAATTAAGTTTGAAAGCACTTTTCAATATTTTTCAAGGTAAGAATGGTTTTGGAACATAAGTTAAGTTCAAAGAGAAAAGAAACTTTTAAACCATTTTTAAAGGAGTAAATAGATTTTTTTAAAAAAAACTTACAATATCTATTTTCAAGGAGTTTTAGATATTTAGAGATGAAGTGTTGTGTCAGAAGCACTAGATCGAACCTGGTTTTGATAATGGCAAAGAGTTCAATGTTAAGTATGTCTTGTGATCTAATGTATTTGACTAAGGGTGCAGGAAAATCCTAGTTTGTCTAGGCACGAAGTCTTGACTTACAGGGTTGAGCACGAAGTCCTAGCTGAGGGTTGGGCTCCGAAGACCTGACCGCAGGTTGAGCACGAAGACCTAGTTTGAGAAATTGGGAACGAAGACCTGACCAGGGGTGGGTACCGAAGACCTGATCCAGAAGACCGGACAGAAGACTTAGCCGAGCGAGGACAATGGACATAAATAGGGATGGGTTGAGGTATGGACGTCTCGAGATCCGGAAGCTTTGGTGAGGCCAAGCAAAAGTCCAAGTGGAGATGCCGGTTGGTAAAAGGTAACTTCTCCATAGTGGAGCAGGTAAGGACGCGTTCCCCAGAAGAGGGAACAGTTGGAGTCGACCCGACCTAAGATTTCATTTAAAATCCAAAGTGGACAACTTCGGATGTCAAACATGACATGTTATTTGTATTTCGGACTAACCCTGTGATGCAATTGAAGTTCTGGAGATTAGCAACCTCTGGGGCGCTCGAGAGGTCTCGGGTGCCCAAGAGGACTCGGGCGCCCGAGAGGTCTCAGGCGCCCAGTGCAGTTTTCTCAGCTTTGGCGAAGCTGAGTTGGTAGCTACTGATTGGACGTGCCACGCCAGCACTCAGGCGCTCCATAGAGGATAAAGTTTGGCTAAGTTAACGTATCACAACGCGACCGAAGTGGTGACGTGGAGGGCACCCCTATGCGCACTCGGGCGCCTTAGTGCAAGTATACAAGGGGTTTCGCTCCCTCAGTCTTCAAGATCATTCTAAATCACTTTCAAGCAACGACAATCAAGTTTCCAACTCTCTATGCTCAAGTTCACAGCACCAAAACTATTCGAGATCGACGACACACTACTCCAACTATGAAACACCTTCCGTTCTTCTTTAAGCAAGTGTTATTGGTATAAATTTCTATTTTTATTCTGTACTTAAACTTACATATTTTGTACATTTTGCAAATTATATAATTTTCCAACAAAAATGATCAAGGACCGTGGGCCTTGGAGTATGACCCGTCATAGACTCCGAACCAAGTAAAACAAAGTTATTAGCGTTGTTTTGACTTGTTCTTTTCTTTATTTCGGCTACGTTTACTCCATTCTAAATCTGAAAATTTTGAATCAATATTCACCCCCTCTATTGATCTCATCAATCCCACAAGTGGAATCAGAGCGAGTAACTCAATTTTGGTGAAACCACTAGTTGAGTTGTTTTTTATTTTTTTTTGATTTTTCGAATTAATCAGAAAAGGAATTCTTGGCTTTTTCTGATATTCTTTTGTTTCTCTTTTTGCTCGTAAATTTTTTATTTCTCAATGTTGGTGCAACACCACTCGAAATTTCTTAATTTATATATATATCTTCCAGCATTGCTAATCCAAGACCAAGCATTGGGATAAGTTTTGTTATTTTTTTCTGTGCAAAATTTATCTATGGCCCAACAAGAGGGATACAACACTACCCATCCTCCTCTCTTCTTGAGAGAAGATTTCAACTACTGAAAGAGCCGAATGGAAGTCCACCTGAAAACTCAAGTGGAAATGTGGATTATCATCCAAGTCGCCCTGGAAATCGCAAAGAATGTTCAAGGCGAACTTTTGGGATACACTGAGTGAGACGCCGCCTTGAAGAAGAAAATAGAAGTTGACACCAAGGCAACACAGACCCTCTAGTGTGGCCTCACGAAGGAAGAACTCAACCGCGTCGGCCCCTTCAATAGCGCGAAGGAGCTATGGAACAAGCTGATTGATCTTCATGAAGGGACTTCTGACACAAAGATTAGCAAGCGGGATATGCTCATGAACAAGCTCTACAACATAAAGATGCAAGACGGTGAAACTGCTGCACAACATCACACACGCATCCAAGAGATGATGAATGGTCTTCACGCTATCGGCCATAAGGTAGAGAACCGAGACTTGATGAGGTATGCCTTAAATTCTTTCCCAAGAAACATTCTGTGGGCATCTATAGTAGATGCTTACAAGGTTTCAAGGGATCTTTCTAAAATTAACTTAGACGAGTTATTTTTTGAACTTGAATTACATAAACAAACTAACACTACACAGGTCGAGAAAGTTATTACGTTTATTGCAAGTAAAATGAAGAAGAACAAGCCGCAACCAAAACCCGAGCCTAATTCCAACTCGAAATCTGACAAAGACGACATCTACTACACCGAGCTAGTCAAGTTAGTTCGGAACCATTTCAAGAAGAACTAAAGTCAGAGAAAGAAGAAGTTGGTTCAGTCAAAGGATGATCTGACTGAACCAAGCACGAGTCAGAAATGCAAGACAGAGATCGCCTGTTATGGGTGCAACAAGAAGGGGTCACTTCAAATCGGACTGTCCCTACTTAAAGGAGGAAAAGAAGTCACAGAGGAAAAAAGGGCTCCAAGATACGTGGGACGAATCTTCCTCGATAGATGAAGAAGAAGTACCCCACTCGAACCTCCTTGCGCTGACAACATCAGAAGAACTCGACACCGAGTCCGAGTTTGAAGTAGAGCCGGACAAAAGCCACGGCACCGGAACACTCTCAATGTTAGATGATGGTCAAATCATTGTAAGATGTTTCCCTACATCTAACTTGTATGATTTAATTTCCTATCTATCACGTAAGTTGGCTAAATCCAACATCTGGGTTATGTCCCTCCAAAAGGAGGTAAAGACCTTTAAGGAGGAGGCTAACTCAAGGCCCTTGACTGAGACTGTTCAGGAAGGAACCTCAACTCAAGTCCAAAAATCTTGACATGATTCTTAGAAAATAGAAAGTCGTTCTTAATCGAACCGGACTTGGGTACAGAACCGACTCATGGTATAGATCGTACTATTCAATATTGAACTGTACTAGCACCTAAGTCCAAGCATGAGTCCATAAACTAAGTTAAGCAACTTAATCAAGTTAGATTTGATAAGTTTGATTACTTAACTTGATTGCTTTTTAAGTTGTATTTATCGGTCCAACTTATGTTGATGCAATGACTTAAAGCATCTTAAGTTAAGGCATAGGCCTAAGCATCTCAACCCAGTCTAAGTTGTCAACCAAAGTATCCCTAATATATTTGTGAGATGTTGACTTCTAAATCTATAGGAACATGCAAACTGTTGATGCAGTCTGGCCCTGATTGTTGTTTTGGTGTTGACACCGATTTTAGTTTAGGTTGATGATTATGATGATTATGATTAAGTCCTGATCGAGGATTAGACATGGTATGGAAAATCCTAGCCTGGAGGGCTAGGTGTTGGAAAATCCTAACCTGGAGGGTTAGGTGTGGAAAATCCTAGCTTGGAGGGCTAGGTGTTGGAAAAGTCCTAATTCGGAAGGGTTGGGTGAAAAGTCCTAGCTTGGAGGGCTAGGTGAAAAGTCCTAACTTGGAGGGTTAGGTGAAAAGTCCCAACTTGGAGAATTAGGTGAAAAGTCCTGGCTTGGAGGGTCAGGTGCCTAACTTGGAGGGCTAGGTTGGATGAAGTTCTAACTCGGAAGGGTTGGGTGAAAAGTCCTAGCTTGGAGGGCTAGGTGAAAAGTCCTAACTTGAAGGGTTAGGTGCAAATTCCCAACTTGGAGAGTTAGATGGAAAAATCCTTAGCTTGGAGGGCTAAGGTGGATGAAACCCTAGCTTGGAGGGCTAGGTTTGAGTCCCTGGATCGGTCTGGTGACCGATCAGGGATATTGGCACGCTGCTCCTTCGTGGATCAGTCTGGTGACCGATCCAGCAAGGACTGATCGGTCTGATGACCGATCAGGGAGCGCACAGTGAGGTTGGAAACCTACTGTGTGGCTCATGATCGGTCCGGTGACCGATCAGGGAGCAGGCTGCTGCCTTGTTGCTTGGCTCCTGATCGGTCCGGTGACCGATCAGGCTTGTGTTGCCGAGAGAGCTGGGAGTCCCAGCAAAGCGGTGGATCGGTCTGGTGACCGACCCACAAGTCCTGGATTGGTCCGGTGATCGATCACTTTAATTCAAATTGAATTATCAGATGCTCTGATCGCGTCTGACTCTTGCGCTTAACATCTGATTTTTGATTTTCTGAGTGATATGATGTTCTAACAGTCTGATTAAGCTACAGGTGACAGGGGAGGATTCAAACACTCAAGGAGAGTCAATGGAGACCTTTCCTTGGAGCAGGTTTGTCCGTTTTTCCATCTCAGGTTTCAACGGCCAAGCTGCATACTGTAGCTGAGACTGGAGCTTGGCTGAGGGAAGCTCAGGGAGTCCAGGGAGAGCTCAGTGGTAGCTGGCGTTGGCAGGTGAGCAGATGGTGGCTGCAGGGATGGTGTCGCCTGATGCTTGGTGGAGAAACAAAAGGGCGGAAGAAGGCTTCGTTGAAGTAGAGGTTCTTGCGAACAACTGTGTGGCTTGAGTTCTTGCTGCGCCTTTGAGTTCTCCACAACTTGCTTGCGTGTTCTGAAGTTCCATCTTGTGCAAGCAACTGAAATCTGAGAAGCAACCGTTCTCTACTTGAGCACTTGGAGGAAGGAACAAGAGGCTTCGAGTCTAACAGCGAGAAGACATGGAGAAAGGGTTTTTGCGTGAGATCGTCGCTGGGTGGAGCTCAGGAGGAAGCTTGCTGTGTTCTTGTCCTTTTTAAGTGCTAAGTAAGATTTTCCTTGTGTTTCATTGTGCTTAAACCTATATCTTTGATTGAAACGTTGTGGAGAGGTTTCTCCATTGAGAAGGAGGTTGCTTTCTATCCGGTGTTCACCGGGGCTTGATCTGCCGACGATCAAGGGATCACCCACCTTACGGGCACGCCAAGGAGTAGGGGCAAATTATCCTTGAACCTTGTAAACCCTCCTTGTTAGCGATCTTGCTAGTTGTGTTGATTTGCTTTCGTTTTAGTTTTCTGCACACTCTGTTTTCTACTCTTTTCGCTGTGCTATTGATCTTTGAGTTGTAGAAATTCATAAGTGTTTAAAGTCCAAGTGATTGGCTATATTCACCCCCCCTCTCTAGCCATCCGGTTTCCAACAAGTGGTATCAGAGCTTGGGGCTCTATTTTTGCGGATTAACAACCGAGAGCTATCTTCCATGGCGTTGAGAGAAGGCTTTTCAACCACCCGACCTCCTTTCTTTGATGACGCTGATTTTCAATATTGAAGATCAAAGATGGAGTATTATTTGAAGATGAACATCAATACTTGGTTCGCGGTGAAGGAGGGCTTCACCCCTCCTAAGGATGATGAAGGCAAGGAACTTGAGTCTTGGCGGTGGACGGCTGAACAAACTCGGAAGAGTGAAGCCGACGCGAAGGCGGTCGTCACTTTACAATGCGGCATGAATAAAGACCAACTAGTTAAGGTTGGTCCTTTCACAAGTGCTAAGGACTTGTGGAACAAGCTCATCGAACTCCACGAGGGCACCCGAGATTCAAGGATCGTCAAGAGAGATTTGTTTCTCAACCAATTACAAAACCTTTCCATGAAGGAAAATGAATCGGTAAGTGAGCTACATAGCCGGTTCAAGGAAGTCCTCACTGGGCTTCATTCGATTGATGAAAAGGTCGAGAATCGCGACCTTGTGAGGTATGTACTAAAAGCATTTCCAAGGAATGCTTTGTGGTCATCCATGGTGGATGCCTACAAAGTATCCAAGGATTTATCCATTGTTAAGTTAGATGATTTGTTTTGTGAAATGGAATTGCATGAAATGGCTAACAAAGACCCCAAGGAGAAGGGGATTGCCTTAGTTGCAGGGGACCGATCCAACAAGAAGAAGAAGGAGAAGGAAGTCTCTTCATCTTCATCCTCTTCCGAATCCGAGTCCGATTCCGAGGAAGATGGCAGCGGCTCCTCATCCTTCGAGATGGCGAATTTCGTGAGAAGGATGATGAGAAGGGGTCGACGCTTCAAGGGTAAAGGTAATCCTAGTGAAGCTAAACTTGATAAGACTAATGCTTCTTGCTATGAGTGTGATAGGAAAGGGCATTTCAAGAATGAATGCCCGAAGTTGAAGAAGAAGGAGGAGAGAACCAAAAGGAAAGAAGAAAAGTCAAAGAAGAAGGCCTTGAAGGCCACTTGGGATGAGTCCTCCTCAAACTCATCAGATGAAGAAAAGGAGGAGAAGAGCACAAGGCATGTGACACTTATGGCTCTTGGAGAGGAAAGCAATGATGAATCATCCAACTCCTCAAACGCGGCTTCATCATCTTCGGATGATGAAGAGGTAACTTCTCCCGAACTTGAGAAATGTTATAAAGCTATTGCATGTTTAACCAATATGCTAAAGAAGTCAAAAAGTAAGGTTAAATCATTGCAATTGGAAATTGATCAATTAAAAGCATTTAGGGATGATAATATAGATGACTTGCATGTTGAAATGTTAGAAGATGAAATTAAGTCATTGAAACTTGAGGTTGAAAATTTGAAATCCTCTAAGGTTAAGGATATAGATGATTTGCATGATGAATTGCTAGAAGAAGAGAACAAGTCATAAAAGAGTGAAGTTGAGAAGCTCAAGAATATTTTTGAGAAGTTCTCAACTAGCTCTAAGACCCTAGACATGATCTTGAATGCCCAAAGGGCAGTTTACAATAGGGCCGGTATTGGTTACCGACCCAAGGAACCTTCATTTGTGTCTCTTATGTCTAGGACTGATATGAGACAATCTAGGACACCCAAGGTTCAAAAGAAAGTTATCAAGGCATGGGTGCCTAAGTCTTGTTTAGTTGATGCTTTAGGTCCCAAGGTTTGGGTACCTAAATCTTCCATTTTTTGAATTGTGTAGGTTATGATTGAGGGGGAGCATCTATCAACTTGGTTCGTTGATAGTGGGTGCTCCAAATACATGACCGGGGATAGATCATTGTTTACCACACTTCACAAGAAAAGTAGAGGTAATGTTTCATTTGGTATCAATGGTAGTCTCAAGGTCATAGGTATAGGAGACATTTAAATATCCGAATGTCTTAAAATTTCAAATGTCCTTCTAGTCAAGGGGATGACTTTTAATCTCCTAAGTGTCAGTCAATTGTGTGGCACGGGTTACACAATTGACTTTCAACCAAGTCAATGTCTAGTTAGACAATATGACACCTTGGACACGTACTAGTAGGAGCAAGAGTAGACAATATTTATCAAGTTTCTTTTAAAAGTGCTACTAATGCTTTTGCTAAGTGTCTCATGTCAAAAGAAGAAGAGTCCACCCTTTGGCACCGGAGACTTGCACATGTGAACATAAAGAACATCCGTAAGCTGGCCAACGAGGGATTAGTTCGTGGCTTACCAAGCATCAAGTATGAAAAAGAAAAGATTTGTGATGCATGTCAAATGGGTAAGCAAACAAAATCTGCACATAAAGGTAAAAGCGCTGTAAGTACTTCTAATGCATTAGATTTACTTCATATGGATCTATTTGATTGTGGTACCATCATATCATTGAATGGAAGTAGATATTGCTTTATTATCATTGATGATTTTACTAGATATACATGGACTTATTTTCTGAAATTTAAGGATCAAACTTTAGATATTTTCATTTCTTTTTGTAGTAGGGTTGAAAATGAAAAATCATCAACCATTAAGACAATTAGAAGTGATCATGGAGGAGAATTTCAAAACCAACGGTTTTTAGAATTCTGTCAAGATAGAGGTTATAGGCATGAGTTCTCCACTCCTAGAACACCACAACAAAATGGTGTTGTAGAAAGGAAGAACCGTGTCTTACAAGAGGCTGCACGAAGCATGCTTAATGAGTACTCACTACCGAGTTACTTATGGGCCGAAGCTGTAAATACAGCTTGCTATGTGCAAAACCGAGTTCTCATTCATAGGTTCTTGGGTAAGACTCCCCATGAACTTTGGTTTGGGAAGCCACCTACGGTTAAACACCTTAGGGTGTTTGGTTGTAAGGTGTTCATCCTAACACCAAGGATCACCTTGGAAAGTTCACGGCAAAAGCTGATGAAGGGATACTAGTCGGTACTCCCTAGTTAGCAAAGCCTACCAAGTCTACAACAAGAAGTCAAGATTAGTTGAAGAGTCTTCTGATGTGGTTTTGAAGAAATTTCAAAATCAAATGACCAATCAGAAAATGTAGAAGGAGTCCAACTTGAACTTAGGAGACTAAGTTTGAATGAAACTCCAAATGTTGTTGATGGTGATGAGTCTGATGACGGTGAACCTAGACAACCCATTGATCAGCCGGATCCTGAGGCTGAGCTTGTGTCTAGTGAACATTCATATCAGAAGCACCACACACAAGGCAAACTAGATTAGCCTCTAGTCATC
>JAGFNQ010005017.1:244815-260126 GCA_024364735.1 Boesenbergia rotunda | reverse complement strand
GGCTATTTAAATGAGTTCATTGGACACATGGAAAGTGAATTTGAGATGAGTCTAGGGGAGAGTTGACTTTCTTCCTTGGACTTGAAATCAAACAAACCCGAGATGGGATTCATGTGCACCAATCGAAATACACACAAGAAATGCTTCGAAAATTCAATATGAGTGATTCAAAAGAGGTAACCACTCCCATGGCTACAAACATAAGATTAGACAATGATGAGAGTGGTAAACCCGTTGATTTGACTCAATATCGAAGCATGATAGGTAGTTTGCTATACCTCACAGCCAGTCGACCTGATATTCTTTTCGCTGTGGGTATGTGTGCTAGGTATCAAGTTTGTGCCAAGGAATCTCATTTAATCGCTGTTAAGCGAATTTTGAGATATCTTAAAGGCACAATAGGAGTCGGTCTTTGGTACCCCCGTACCTAATCATTTGATCTAATCGGCTATACCGATTCCGACTACGCTGAATGTAAGTTGGATCGGAAAAGCACAAGTGGGGGTTGCCAATTCCTAGGATCAGCCTTGGTTAGTTGGTCAAGTCGGAAGCAACATTGTGTTGCTCTCTCTATGACCGAGGCAGAATATATTGCTATGGGAGAGAGTGTGTCACAATTATTGTAGATGATTCACACTTTAGAGGACTATGGATTAAGTTACAAAGGTGTGCAAGTGTTGTGTGACAACATTAGCACAATTAACTTAACTAAGAATTCAATCCATCACTCTAGGACCAAACATATTAAAGTGCGTCACCACTTCATTAGGGATCATGTTGCTAGGGGAGATATTGTACTCTCACATGTAGAGTCCAAGTCAAACCTAGCTGACATTTTCACTAAACTACTCCCCGAAAATGAGTTTAGTTTCTTAAGAAGGGAGTTGGGAATGTGTCGTGCTTCATAAATTTCAAAGTGCATCCAAATACCCTTCATGATAAGATCTAATTGTTGGGATACAATTGGGTAACTTTGGGGACATCTCACACAAACATAAGGTTTACCAAAACTTTTTTGTTTGCTAGAAATGGGGTGAGATGTTAGGATCAACTCAATTTCTCAAAATGTCATTGCATCCCTTGAGAAATTAAGTTGACAAGATAAAAATCACTTTGGTGACCAAGTATGGGGAAAACCAATGCATAACACATGTGTATTTGGCTCTATAATCATACTTGGACATTCCAATCAAGGAAACTTGATTGGAAACATGAATTTGGTACAAAACTTGATTGAATTTGCTTGGATGATTGTTGATTGAGTTTGACTTCACTTGGGTGGAGCAAAGTGATTGTTGAACTTATAAGGACCTTTGATCCTTGTTTAGGGATCAATTTTAGTCATGAGATCATGTCCAAGTTCGATAAACTTCATCAGATCTCGTTGGGAAAATTTTAAAAATCTGAAACTGCAAGTTTCAGATCGTATCAGGGAGTATCAGGAACCCTGATCGGTCACCGGACCGATCAGGCGTAGGGCTGATCGGTTCCCGGACCGATCTGGCTCCTTCCTGTAGTGACCGGTCCACAGACCGATCAGAGGGGTTGCAGAAACTTGGACAAATTTCGACCTAAACATTCTGTGCTACTCTGGATCGGTCCCCGGACCTATCTGGCTTCCTGTTGGGATCGGTCCACAAACCGATCAGAGGGCCTCCAGATCATCATCCGACCTTACTGATCGCATCCTGATCGATCAGCTGATCGATCAGGATCCTGCCTGATTGGTCACCTGACCGATCAGGCCCAGGCCAGTCCGATCAGGCCAGAGCCTGATCGGTCTGGGCGCTCCCAGATCGAACGGTGATCCGTTCAACTGCATTAAAGTGCGGTTGGTGGACCGATCCTCCAACCGTTTTAATCACGATTTTTCTCTACTCCTGAACCCTAGCCGACCGAAAACCCTTCACCACCGAAGCTTCCTCCTGTGCGTGAGTTTCTCTGAGCTTTCCTTCTTCTTGTCCGTGATCGATTGCGATCCCCTCTGCGCGAGAGCTCCTCCCTGTTTTCGGCAAGTTTGTCTCGCTGAAGGGTGTCTGCGTTCGTCTATTGCGCCGAGAGCCTTCCTTTGCGCAAGATTCAGGAAGGTTTTTTACTCTCAACCTTCAAGAACTCCATCAATGACACCCAAGTGAGTTTTTGTTAGTGTTTCATTACGAATCCGTCTATAGAACATGTGTATGAAGCTAATCATGTTTTGATGTTTGTTTTGTGCCGTGATCTTCTTGTGTTGGTCGTGACCTCTCCTTTCCATATCTTACCTATGATCAAATGTCTTACCTCATGATTATGTCTCTGTGATCAAATCTGTTGCCATAATCCTTTGATTAAATCTATTCTCTTATGATCAACTCGACCTTGCTCACTTGATTATCTTATCCCATGATCAATTCGTGTGTGGTTTGTGTGTTCCTTTAATCTTGTGCCATAATCAATTCAATTCTTTAGAAAATCTTCTAAGGGTAAAGAAGCTGCGGAGGGCAGCTCAAAGGGGAAAGCCCCCTCTTCATCTGCACCCTCCAGAAGGCCACAGCTTTCCTCGAGCTCTCGCTTTCCGAATGCCGCCTGTGAGCAGGCTTTCCAATCAAGGACCTTCAAATTGTTACCCTGCCGATCGATAGATGTCCCTTTCCTGACTGAGTATTGTCCTTCAATCATGGAGATAGTCACTTTCTATAACCTTGGCTTTCTCCTCACCCTTGAGCGGCCGATCAATCATGACCTTGTCTCCGAATTTTACAACAACCTCCAGCAAGGTCCTCAAGGCGGTTTCGAGTTCACTACTCGAGTCGCCAAAAGGACTCTTGATTTTTCTTACGATATTTTAGCAGAGTATTTGGGTGGTCGACGATCACCAAATCTGTATTCGATCTACCCCGAGCTTCCTGATCCTTTATTAGCACCTTTTGCGGATGTTACTCTCGATGGTATACATCAGTATTTCTTCGGTCATCCTCGCCCAGCCGGTCTCGATGAGCTGGGCCCTTATTTTCCTACCTTTGCAGCACTTCGTCTCTCTCCCACTAGCTACATCTTGTTCAAGATTATCACAAATTGTATCCTATCAATCACTTCCAAACCTTTAACTGAGATCCGACCCTATCACTATCTGATGCTCTACAGCATGCACCGCCGCTTGGACTTCGATATCATGGAGAGCATTTTCCATACCATATTATCTTATCGGGATCCCAGCCGCCGCACGGTCTACATGCCTTTTGGTCACATCATCACCGACTGGCTCATGTCAGTTGGTGTTGATGTCACCAAGGGCGGGACAATGCCTATGATCCGACAGGATTACAGACTTGGCCGACGGGCATTTGCTAAGTCCAGCATCATCGTTAGGGAGCATGATCGAGCGTTGGTGTGGAAGGATGGTAGGGTTCTTGGTGAGTTACCGAGGGGAGCTCCACAGGTTCAGGCGTCAGCCGATGCTGTTGCTGATTATGACGACGAGCCCGAGCCAGATCTTCGCTGGCAGCTCTCAGAGCTGGATCGGACTCTCCAGGAGGATATTCATTTGCGGGAGACCTGGCGCGAAGAGGTTCGGACAGATTTTCGCTCCATCGATCGCAGACTGACCGCGATCGAGACCGACGTTTCTGGATCTCGGACTCTACAGCAGACATGGTATGCTGAGTGGCGCCAGCACACATTCCCTGGAGTTGCGCCATCTGCTAGTGCTGCACCAGCTCCCTTTGCTGCTGTTGATGAGACGCTGGACGATCCGATGCAGGCTGACCCCCCCACTGATGACTGATATACCCTATGTCTGTTTGACATTTTACTTTCTGATCCCTTGCGTTGTATGACTCTCAGGCTGCATGCTTAGTGACTTGACTTCTCTGGCCGTGTGCCATACTTGTTTGACTTCGATGCATTGATATGCATCTATTTGGTTGTTTGGTTTGATGCACTGCTATTTTACTAGATGATGATCTTGCCATTTAATGATCAGGCTGTGTTAATATGATGTCTTCGATATTTTGCTTGTCTTATTATGCTTAGGAGGTTGGCTTATATATATTCACATGTTTACTATCTGCCTATATGCCTCACTCCATATTGCTTTGTTCATGCATACGATGCTTATATGATACATATGCCTGATTTACCATGCCCTATTGCTGTCATATGTGTTCATATGTTTATCAAAAATCAATCACATCTTTGTTGATTTGGGATACCCCTAGGTTGAGGGGGAGTATGGTTAAACTTAACAGCCCATCTAGACCCTTTTCGGTGTTCGACAAAGGGGGAGAGTGTGGTTGGTTAAGTTTAGGATGATCATACTGTAGGGGGAGGATCCTGATTCCCCTATGATTCTGAGTTTGAGGAAATTTGATTGAGAATCCCTAAACTTTAAATCGGGTTGTCAAACAACAAAAAGGAGGAGATTGTTGATGCAGTCTGACCCTGATTGTTGTTTTGGTGTTGACACCGATTTTAGTTTAGGTTGATGATTATGATGATTATGATTAAGTCCTGATCGAGGATTAGGCATGGTATGGAAAATCCTAGCCTGGAGGGCTAAGTGTTGGAAAATCCTAACCTAGAGGGTTAGGTGTGGAAAATCCTAGCTTGGAGGGCTAGGTGTTGGAAAAATCCTAATTCGGAAGGGTTGGGTGAAAAGTCCTAGCTTGGATGGCTAGGTGAAAAGTCCTAACTTGGAAGGTTAGGTGAAAAGTCTCAACTTGGAGAATTAGGTGAAAAGTCCTGGCTTGGAGGGTCTGGTGCCTAGCTTGGAGGGCTAGGTTGGATGAAGTTGTAACTCAGAAGGGTTGGGTGAAAAGTCCTAGCTTGGAGGGCTAGGTGAAAAGTCCTAACTTGGAGGGTTAGGTGCAAATTCTCAACTTGGAGAGTCAGATGGAAAAATCCTTAGCTTGGAGGGCTAAGGTGGATGAAACCCTAGCTTGGAGGGCTGGGTTTGAGTCCCTGATCGGTCTGGTGACCGATCAGGGATATTGGCACGCTGCTCCTTCGTGGATCGATCTGGTGACCGATCCAGCGATGTCTGATTGGTCCGGTGACTGATCAGGGAGCAGGTTGTTGCCGTGTTACTTGGCTCCTGATCGGTCTGGTGACCGATCAGGGAGCAGGCAGCTTCCTCACTGCCTTGCTCCTGATCGGTCTGGTGACCGATCAAGGAGCGAACAGTGAGTGAGTTCCCCCACGGATCAGCTCCTGAACGGTCCGATGACTGATCAGGGACTTAGGATTTGATTTCCGAGATCACTGTTCATTAGACCTGATCGGTCTGGGTGACCGATCAGGCTTCACTCTGATTCTTAGGATTTGATTTCCGAGATCACTGTTCATTAAACCTGATCGGTCTGGGTGACCGATCAGGCTTCACTCTGATTGGTCTGGGGACCGATCAGGCTTCACTTTGATCGGTCTGGGTGACCGATCAGGCTTCACTATGATCGGTCTGGGTGACCGATCAGGCTTCACTCTGATCGGTCACCAGACCGATCAGGCGTGTATTGCCGCGAGAGCTGGGAAACCCAGCGAAGGAGTGGAACGGTTTGGTGACCGAGCTACAAGCACTGGATCGGTCCGGTGACCGATCACTTTAATTCAAATTGCGTTGTCAGACGCTCTGAACATATCTGATTCTCTGCGCTCACTCACTAATCCTTGATTTTCTGATTGATATATTGTGCTAACACTCTGATTAAGTTGCAGGTGACAGGGAAGGATTCAAACACTCAAGGAGAGTCAATGGAGACCTTTCCTTGGAGCAGGTTTGTCCGTTTTTCCATCTTAGGTTGCAACGACCGAGCTGCAGACTGGAGCTGAGACTGGAGCTTGGCTGAGGGAAGCTCAGGGAGTCCAGGGAGAGCTCAGTGGTAGCTGGCGTTGGCAGGTGAGCAGCTGGTGGCTGCAGGGATGGTGTCACCTGATGCTTGGTGGAGAAACAAAAGGACGGAAGAAGGCTTCGTTGAAGCAGAGGTTTTTGCGAACAGCTTTGGGGCTTGAGTTCTTGCTCCGCCTTTGAGTTCTCCACAACTTGCTTGCGTGTTCTGAAGTTCCATCTTGTGCAAGCAACTGAAATCTGAGAAGCAACCGTTCTCTACTTGAGCACTTGGAGGAAGGAACAAGAGGCTTCGAGTCCAACAGCGAGAAGACACGGAGAAAGGGTTCTTGCGTGAGATCGTCGCTGGGTGGAGCTCAGGAGGAAGCTTGCTGTGTTTTTGTCCTTGCTAAGTGCTAAGTAAGATTTTCCTTATATTTCATTGTGCTTAAACCTATATCTTTGATTGAAACGCTGTGGAGAGGTTTCTCCACCGAGAAGGAGGTTGCTTTCTATCCGGTGTTCACCGGGGTTTGATCTGCCGACGATCAAGGGATCGCCCACCTTACGGGCACACCAAGGAGTAGGGACAAGTTATCCCCGAACCTTGTAAACCCTACTTGTTAGCGATCTTGCTAGTTGTGGTGATTTATTTTCATTTTAGTTTTCTGTATACTTTGTTTTCTACTCTTTCCGCTGTGCTACTGATCTTTGAGTTGCAGAAATTCATAAGTGTTTAAAGTCAAAGTGATTGGCTATATTCACCCCCCCCCCCTCTCTAGCCATCCGATTTCCAACCTATAAAGTGCAAACAAAATGTGTAGCAAAAAAGATTGCACCAATAGCTGTATAAACAAGAAAAGGCATCAAAAAGGGAAGGCATGTGGCACCATAAATAAAAAAAAATGTATACAATCAAACAAAATGTACACTACAAGGTTATTTATCAAGATAATCTCCAATGTCCAATTCACCCAGCTAATAGAAAGAACACATCCAAGATCAGCTAAGCAAAGGCTCGTCTCTAATTGAGAAAAGATTAATGCAAAAATTGAGTAGCATGGAATAATTAGCAATTGAACATCTAGCAAATTTGATGGCGGTACACAAAATGGAGACTTCTGTAAGGAATTTTACAGTGATACATTACATCTAGCCAAGTCTCGGTAATGAATTCCACAAAATCGTAGGCAATGTTTCCTTGCACATCAATTTGTTCTTTCTCTGTTGGTCCCTCAAATTAATAAACCAGAAGTTAGTATTTAGACAACGTAAAAAATCATTTCCTTCATCAACTAAACAATGCTAGGTTGTAGGCCCACCTTGACAGTAGAAGTTCCTATAGCAAACTTTTTACCCAGCTTCTTTGATGCTTCACTCAGTTTTACACCAAAAAATAATCTAATAAATTATAAATAATGGAGCAAACAGGTATATCTGTAATATATTCAGATTTTTCATTTCTCAAATTTAGTTATAAATAATATTGTTTGACTGTCACTCACCAAATAGTTCAAGGCCTTTCATAACAGTAACACATTTACACTTATTGCGAATAATCTTTTCGATGATAATTTCTTGTTTCTCTTGGATTAAAATAAGCTAATACTAATTAGCATATTATTGAAAAAAATCATTCAGAATATAGCATTAACAAAAACATGTGAAAATTTAGATTTAGGCAATTTAGTTCTTTTACAAAACCATGATCATAGTTAACCTATCAATTTTAATCATTAGAATATAGGTACAACCACTAAAAATGTTACACAAATTGAAGCTTGTCCTAACTCTACTTGACAAATCATTTTAGATAAAACTATAGAGGATTGAATGGTGTCGATACCATGACAAGAAATCAATAACTAAATGGATAATAACAAATAACACAAATCATCCAATATTAAGATTACGAGATAAGCTGGCACTGATAAATTGGTTAGAAGTCTTATCAATAAGCTCAAATGCATGAAAATAACTTTGTGGATAATAATATCCTCCACTCAAAGATAAAAATTATTTATTTTATAAAACTCAAAAGACATGATTTGCATCCCCTAAGCTGAGATGAAACAAACCAAAGTTTACATGACTCAACTTCTTCATCTTACCACCAGGAAGGTGCTTTACTTCCACTTTCTTAGATGCTGAAGAACTAAACATTTAAGGAATTCATAATTTTAAACAAAGAAAGAGAGAAACAAGGTCTGATTAGGGACATCTAAAGTGATATAGATAACTAAACCCTAGATGTGCAATGGTTGGAATTAGAAGAATTAACGGTGCTAAAAGTAATACACGAAAAATTATTCAAAATAGTAACCTATTTACAATTACTGATCGCAAGCATACGCCACAGGAATTCTTTCTAAACTAGGTCACAGAATTAAACTACTCCAATATCAGACCGTTGATTTCGTTTCTAAAGTCGATTTATAGATCAACATGTCAAAGAGAGCTCTCATCATTGATTAAATTTCAATGAAAAGGTAGATGCTTACTTCTAACGAAGATGGGTAAAGAAATGAATAACAAAATAAACAAAAAGTAGGCATCTTGAATCACCTGAAGGAGCCCCACCAGCATCTCCCTTGCGTCTGCGAAACTTGAAATCACCACTGACTTCATCTGCTGGGTGGCCTTGTCCGCATTTGTCTCTTCCCAAATTAACCCAAATTTATCACTTGGCGAAAGATTGGAAAGAGAGAGACACGAGAAGGAGGTGGTGAAGACAAAGAGGAAGATAACCTTGAGGAGATCAGGGTACAAATCGAGAGTGTGGGTGCGGAGCTAGGGCTTCCATTTTTCTAAGACAGGGTCGAACAAATAGTACTCGGCGAGGATGTCATAAATGTCACAATAGAGGACACACACCTCCTATGGTTTGTCCTCCATGGTGGTCGATGATGAGGTGGATTGACGAGAAGCGAAGGAGGGAGAGGGAGGAGGTCAATGACGATGAGATTTAGAGATTGAGAGTTTGTTGGTCAAGTGAACAAAGTCGAGGTTTAATCATACAGTATTGACGGCGTGTTTTTTCTACCGCTATAGTTCATAATATTAATAAGTATTAATAGCATATTTTATACGTTGTTAATATTAAATTTTAACAGCGTATTTTGTACGTTATAGAAAAGTTTATTGATAGCATATTTTTTCTATGTACGCTATCATTTATATAACTATTATACTATTTGCAACACATATAATAAGCGCACTGTAAAAAGTATTATTAACGATGTGCTTTAATTGTGCGCGGTTGATGATGCGCTGTGAAAAGTCATATTTGTTGTAGTGCTAATTGTGATAGATAGGTTAAGACAAAACCCAGAATTGTTTAGTGCTAATTGTGATAAATAGGTTAAGACAAAACCCAGAATTGTTTAGATTTAATTAAACGGATGTTGTAACTAGAATTAGATTATAATTATATTTAGAAATTAGCTTAGCTATTTTAATTACTTGTATAAATAGCTAAACTTTATCCTTGATATAGGATACTGATTTGGATACGTACTGTTGATTGTGGGAGATTCTATCTGACACGTAGACTTTAATTACGAGGCAGGTATTTCTTGCTTGATTCTATAGCACTCTTTATTTTAAATGCATGGTTATTATGTTATCTGAGTAGGTTATTTATCTTAAATCTATTTTGCTTGTATTTCTTGCTTGATACTTTTCTTTGATTGACCTTTGGATACAAATTAATTTTTCAGTTATACAGTCTCAACTTTTGTTTCCTGATCTAAAGAGTATCTCTTATACGCAAGTACTCTAGAACTATCATGTGACCTATCTAGGATGTGATTGACATTAGATATACACTACTCAGTAGATTAGTTATATGTTTATTTATTATGGTATTTGATTGGATACATGTGTTTCTCATTGATTGCATGATGACTGACCTGATTGAGGTTATACATTGATATCATGCACCATGTTGTATTGTTGCATGCTGACGGTTATCGGCTTCCTTGTGGTTAAGCCCGTTGTTAATCATATAGTGGTCTGCTTACTTAATCACTCAGGGTAGTGGTAGTTATTAGAGTGCGAGCAGACGTCTTGTTGTGCTACACTCAACTTCTCAGGAGTGGTGATAGTTGTTGGAGTTGTAGCCAGTTGTGACACCTCCCATCCGTTGGTTGTGAGGGATATATAGACTCATAGGATTTAGAGGTCCCATACCCCCTTATTCTTGGGGTTTAAGGTCACACTCTCCTTTGTTCCTGGAGTTAGAGGTCACAGTCTTCCTAGGGTTTTTGATATAGAGCGGTTGTGTTCCTCCTTGTTACTGGTGTTTAGAGGTTGTTCCTTTTTGTTCTTAGGGTTCGGGATTGAGATTTTTCTTTCATCATCCTATCTACTTGGGCACTCAAAGGAGATGATTGTGAGAGTACGTATAGTTGTCATAGTCCTTGCACAATCGATCACACAGATGTTATGTGATGATTATGAGATAGGTGTATAGGAGTGACACATGTCATTGCATCATTTGCATACGACGCATCTTGTATTTTTTTGAGCTATGATTGTTGCATTTGATTGACATGCATATATGAATTATGATTTGCATTAATTATATAATCTGGATTTGCTTAGTAGTACGAGCAGCTTAATGATATATTTGGAGATTTTTTGATCATGCCCCTGCATGTTATATGGATTTCAGGTGTGTCTATCTGTATTGTTATGTATTTGATTTATACTTTATATTTCGAAGACTGCATACCATTATTTTTATTTGTTTGATTATCCTATTTTATACCATGCATTTGTCTATCTATTATACTTGTTGAGCCCATCCAGATTCACCACCATTTATTTCTATTTTTGTTTTTGGTAGTTGATAACTACGTCTCATGTTGCCATGAGAGGATCCATCTGCCCGTCCTTTAGCGTCGAGTAATTCCTTTTTGGAGTTGTTTCATATTTTCTTTATTGGACTTGTCTTTTATTTCTGGTTCCTTAGTGGACTTGTATTTATTTCTGTAAACTTTCAATTTATTGTATTTATTTTACGAAGTTTATTATGCTTAATATTAACTATGTTGTTGTTTATTTTTTTATTGTTGTTATGATTGTGTGGTTGTCAGTCGTGTGAAGTTATGCTTATTTATACTGCGTTGAGAGTGATGTAGATAAATTTCAGATTATCCGTTATACAAAGGAGATGTTATCCGATTTTCGAGTAAGCATGAGTCTTGGAGGCGTGACGAATTGTATATATGAAATTCTCCAATAGATCCTTTATTGAAATTTTTATACCCAGTAGCTGCCACACATGTCATACCTCCTTCGCCTAACCTTTAGTCTATGCATTTTGTTTTGTCTTGCTATGTTTCACTTATTTTGGACTACCCAACTTGTTTAGTCTGTTGACAATTACGGTTAAATGCATTTTAGAATGAGACCTAGGTTAAATCCATATTGCAATTAGAAATAATTTGGAAAACAACATAAATTTTTGAAGAAAAACATAAGGTTTTGAAAATCAAAGGGTTTGAAAAATATTGATTTAAAAAATAAAAGTGAAACACCACTGAGTAAGGTTCTATATAGTTAGGAGTGCCCTCTGGGTTATGGTTATAGTGGAATGGTGACTAATTGTTATCTCGAGCATTTGAGGTTTGATCTCCATCTATGATATATTTTTCTGAAATTTTTTCTCTATATGGAATGCGAATCCTGAAATTTACTATGTTAAACATAACCTACATCTTTATTAAGCTCTTTATCGGAATCCGAGTTTAACATATTCAAAAGACTAACTCAATAGAATAGATTCGTTACCTTCTTCGAAACTTTATTTTTTTTTAAACTTATGTTTTTCAAACCAATATTTTTCAAACCCAATGTTTTTCAAAACTTATGTGACAAGATAAACTCTTATGTTACTATGATATAAACTTGTTTGATGGTTTGCTGCTCCTAGGGAAAGATTTTGGATGTACCGGAGATACCAAACTTTTAGAATTTGTGAATCATGCTCATCTATTATGTCGAAATAAGTACATCATAGCATTGGGCTGATCACAACCTTACTTTTGTTTGATTTGTTAAGAATTTTAAAATAGTTTTTTTCTAGAATTCCCTATTTTTAACATGATGGACAATCTCTGATTAGTATGTATGGAATTATATATCTCATCGATTAGCAATTCCATCTGGTAGTTTATAATTTTCTAAAATTTAGTTAACAGTGAATCTTACTTCTGAAAATTTTAAATTTTGATTTTATACTTTTAATCAATAGGCTTTTGATTAGATTTTGTCCTACTGAATGTTCTTATCCCATTTTGGTATAAAAAAAATTAGTATGGCTGACTGATAGTGAATAATTATTAATTTTGTTGATTCACGTATGAATATTGAAATTGACTATCGAATCTCTTGATTTGCGTACGAATATCGATAGCGATCTTTTAAACCTGTTGATTCGAAGATGAATATCAAGATGTAGGAAAATAACAGCTCAACCAATAATATCATTAATAAAAAATTATCCACAAAATATAAAATAAAATACTTATATAGACAAAAATATCATTAATAAAAAATTATCCACAAAATATAAAATAGAATACTTATATAGACTCGTATTCTAAAACTCAAAGAAATAAAAGAAGTTCTCATATACCTCAATTCTTATATTTTACAAAAAAAAAAAAATCTTACTGGAAAAGAAAATTTCTTAATAAAGATCCTAATTAATTAAACATGACATTAATAAATATAAATCTTAACCCGTATATATCAGAAATATAAAAAAAAACCCCCAAAAATACCATAAAAATGGGCATTAACAAAAATAGTAAAAATATATTTGGAGGTTCGGTTGAGTGCCTAAATTGTGAAATTTGAGCCCGAAACTTAATGGTTACGGGTTTTTTGATAATAAACGTAGATCTCTGAAATACGCACATGTGACCATCCATAAAATTTGATTTTGAATCCCGAATAAAAAATTATGGCTTCTAAAAGATTACGCAGTTAAATCTGCATCACTTACTCAGAAGCTTAGTTAGCTTGATTGAATTAATTTTCTGTAAACTTAGGAAACCTCAAAGGTATGAGTCAACTAGGCGCCTCTAAAGTAATTCAGTTTGTTTAACTCGATCCTAGAGATTCTGAACATAGAACACCCATTTAGTGTTGCTTTAGTGCAAATGGTAAATTAACTTAGTAAGAACAATGTTGATTTTTGAATTTCCGTTTCCAATCTACAAATATATGTTATTTGAATTTCCGTTTCCAATCTACAAATATATGTTATAGAATTTACTACTTATCAAGTGGAGCTCTGATTATTTGCGATGGCTTCAATAATAGGATTTTTTAAGAATAGTAATTGTTTTGAAAGTTACGCTGTGTAGAAGTAGAATATATAAAGTAACTCATTTAACTCTAAAGAAAAATGAACTTACGGGCACGGCTAAAATGATCTCATTCCATGATGGAAAAGCTGCATCAAATGTTATGATGGGAAAAAACAAAGTGTAGATTAACAAAAAACAATTTTAAAATTATAGGTTGTAAATTGATATTTTGATATTTAAGAGAACCCACCTCACAAAATAAAACAATACTAGCAAATCATATCAATCAAACACTTTCAAATTAGTTCTCGTACCCCATGATAATGTTACCCCTGGGGCGAATTGACGGAGATATTGGGGATGAACGAATCGCTTCTTGCCACCTCGTATCCCGTGATAATGATCTCATTCCATTTCAACAACAATACCTATGTGACCTTGCTTTAGGTTAACCAACACTCCAAAAAATTAAAGAATAGCGATAGAAATACCAACGGAATTACAATTCTGTCAGGAAGGAAAGGAGTCAGCACTAATTTTTCTTACACGCGCGTCAATTAACCCACAAGACGCAAATTGCATCTTTCGTAACATAAGAATAAGTTTGCAGTTCCTTTAAGATATTAGAACATCTGTTTCACTGCTCTTCGGTGACTCCTTCCTGGATTACCCTGATATCTACTTACTAGATATACTGCATAACATATATCTGATCGAGTACACATCATTGCATATATAAGACTTCTAACTATACCAGAGTAAGGTACTTTACTCATTTCCCTTACTTCTCCTTGAGTGTTAGGACGCATTTTCAAGTTGAGGGCTTCACTTTTGGCAATCAGAGTATCTATGAGATTACATTATTCATCCCAAAACGCTCGAGAATTTTCTTAATGTAGGCCTCTTGTGAAAGAGCCAACATTTCTCTTGAGCGATCCCTCCAGATCTATACTCTGAGGATAAACTTAGCTTCACCCATGTATGTTATATCGAAATTGGCTGAAAACTATATTTTAATGGTTATTAAATACTCAATGTTGTTCCCAACCAACAGTATGTCATCCACATACAACGATAAAATCATAAAAGAGTTATCTATTCATATTAGATAGACACAATGATCCTCCTCGATCATTGTAAAACTATAAGATAGCACCTCCTTGTGAAATCTTAGGTACCACTACCTAGATGTTTATTTTAGGCTATATATCGACTTCCGAAGTCGACATACCCTAACTTCCTAACCTACTAGAAAAAACTTACGGGATTGTTCCATGTAGATCTCCTCATCCAAACTCCCATTAAGGAAAGCGGTCTTAACATCCATATAATGTAACTCCATATCCAAATTAGCAACAATCGCCGAAAGTAAATGAATTGATGTAAACTTGACTATTAGGGAGAAGGTCTCCTCGTAATCAATGCCCTTTGTTTGTATGTAACCCTTGGCTACCAAACGAGCCTTATACTTCTCGATCGATTCATCGGTCTTCCTTTTGATTTTGAGAACCCACTTGTTCCCAATGACCTTTCTATCCTCAGGTGAATCAACTAGGTCCCAGACCTTGTTGACTTCCATTGATTTCACACGACCTTTAACAATTGGTCCTTTGTTAAACTTTCGAGAGCCAATATGAATGTCATTGGTTTTTCATCGTCCTCTGGAGTTACAATGAAGATCTTATCCTCAATCAGGAAACGACAACGAGGTACTTCTTCTTGATTACTCCTACAATGAGAGAGAGCCACCACACCTTTAGATGGACCAGTCCCACTAGGACCAAGATCCATAAAAGGACCTATCACACCACTGGGCTCGGATGAGCCACCAGGCTCATCCGTCTCGTAGAAGGTGAAATCTTGATCGATTTCACCTCTCTTAGGGAAATCATTCTCGAGAAACTTGGAATCACGAGACTTAATCTCAGTGATAGTCTCGTTTGTATGTTCTCGTAGGAACACATGTCCGTTGGAGTGGCCAGAGTATTTGATGAAGATACATTTCTTTTCTCGCGAGCCTAACTTGCCGTATTTGTGCAAGGAATCATAAACATATGCGACGCAACCCCATGATTTTAATTTGCTAAGGTCAGGTTGCCTTCTTGTTCAAAGTTCGTATGTGGCGCTGACTACGGACTTCGTTGGAACATGGCTAAGGAGTAGGCTGCAGTCAATATGTATCCCCCCCC
>JAGFNQ010005017.1:182848-241748 GCA_024364735.1 Boesenbergia rotunda | reverse complement strand
TTCTTCCTCTCTCTGTGCGCGAAGGAAACTGCCGGTGCCCTAGCTTCTTCGTTTTCTCTGGCACGCACGAAGAGGTCGAACTAACTTTCTCCGTCTTCCTCCTTCTCCGACCTTGTTTGGCTCTCCTCGAGGCGAACCTTTGCGACGATCGTCTGATCACGCCGAGAGCTCGATCTAGGGTTCAAGGGAGGGCTGCGACGTTTGTTGTCTATAAGCCACTGATCTTGCCAGATTCCGGAGCCGAGAAGTCTGTGTCTGCACCTTGACAGGTAAGGATGTTGATTCATTAGGAATTGGAATTTTGAGAGGTGTATTGGTCCTGATTCACTCTTGTCATCAATTGTACCTTGCGTGAGAAGGGTTTGTGAGGTTGTGGTTCTGTCGGTGAGAATCAGGGGTTGATAGGAATTGTTCTATTTTTGTTTGTAGGAAATCTAAGTTGTTAATTTGTTTGGTGTTGCGTCGGTTGTAGATTCTGCCGCTTAGGTTTGTGTGTTGCAGATCTTCCTTGCTGTGTGATAGTAGGGTGTGATGTTTGGATCAGTCTCTTGTTGTTGCCGTAAGCTTCTGTATAGATTGTGGATTTGCTTATGGGTTTGTTTCCACTGATCAAGTGTTATTCCATGAGGAGTTTAGATTGGTTTTGGTTTTGACATTAGGTGTTGCCGCAAATTGGAATTTGTTATGATGGAGGTCCTGTTTTGGGAGTAGGTTGTAATTGAACCTTGAGAGCTGGTAAAGCTCTTGACCGTAAATGATTTCCTTGGGACTTGGGGTTTTCGAGTACTCTAGTCCTGTGTCTTGCTTGCTGTGAGCTTCTATTAGGTTAAGATGAAACTCGGAGTTGTTTAGATTTAATTTACAGATTTGAATTTTTGATATCAACAGCTAAATTTATGTCCTTGATACAGGACCTTGAGTTGGACTCGCACGGTTGATTGTGGGAGATTTAGTTGGACACGTTCTTCAATAAAAGGCGGATACTTCTCCTTTGTACTCGAGTAGTTTCCTTTACCTTTAAGCATGGCTGTTATGTCTAAGTAGGTTGCTTGACCTTGTTCT
Organism: Boesenbergia rotunda; assembly: GCA_024364735.1. NCBI lineage: Eukaryota > Viridiplantae > Streptophyta > Magnoliopsida > Zingiberales > Zingiberaceae > Boesenbergia > Boesenbergia rotunda. The sequence continues at coordinate 240,686 of JAGFNQ010005017.1, read as the reverse complement.
TTGTCGTTATTTAAAATATCGCCGTTGAGACTTATTCTTCGTTGATCTTCGAGTATTCCAAATTCGTTTCTGTACAGTCCTCTGTTGGTTTCCTGTTCTGTAAAGTGCCAGTTGTACACGAGCACTTAGAAGTTCATAAAACACAAGTAAGTTTATTTGGCATTAGAAAATACCCTACCTAGTAGTGTAGGTGCATAGTCGTTGGTTTTGATTTCCGGTTGATTGTATTGATGCATCGTGTATTTGTTGGACTTTGTTGCATCGTTGTTTCTTCGGTTGTTTGTGCATCGTATATCATGCACCATACTTGCACGTTGCATACTAACGACTGTTAGGCTTACATTTGGTTAAGCCGTCGTTAGTCATATTTGTGCTCGATTCACTCAACCACTTGTTGTCGTGGTAGATATTAGAGTGCGAGCACCTGTCCTGTTATGCCAAACAGTGACACCCTCACAGTTGTTTTAGAGGGATGAGTTGTTGGTGGCTCACCCTCACCGTTGTTTGTTTTGAGGGATATTGTAGCTGTGGTAGCTCCCCCGATGTACTGGGGTTTGGAGTGTAGGCTCCCAGCATCCTGTCCACTCAACCACGCCTTATGTGGTATTATTATTGTTGGTTATTGTTGTTGTTGGAGTGGTACAGTTGTCACAGCCCTACCCACTCGGTCACACAGATGGGATGTGTTGACGGCTTGACTGGCGTCAGGGGTGACACATGTCATTGCATCATGTGCATATGTATTTTTTTTATGCATTTGCTTGTGTTTGATGCATTTATATGAGCTATGACTGTTGCACTTGTTTGACATGCATGTCTATCTTGATATTATTGTTGTTGAGTTGTTCTATACCTGCTTAGTCATTATTCGGATTTTATACCATGTCGTATTGTATTGGTTATGCATGATTAGGCAAATCTGATATTTCTTATGGACTGTACCTTTTGATTCTCTACTTCGTTATCTTATTTATGCCATGCTTATTTGTCTACTCATATACCCGCAGAGTCCACCCGGACTCACCACCCCTGCTTTCCTTTTTGTTGTTTCAGGTAGCAGGTAGATATATTTTGCTTGGAGCCAGGAGATGATCCAGTTGCCAGTCCCTCAGCCCCAGTGTCGGTTTGTTTTGGTTTGTTCTAGTGTCTGTTTTATTTCCGCAGTTAGTTTCCTTGTCAAGTATCGGTTTTGGAATTTGACGTTATTACTGGTATGTAGACTTTCTTTTATGTTTAAGATGGCTAAGCCATCCATTTATTTTGTTTCAATATAAACTGCGTGGTTGTGTCTATTTCCTATTGTTGTGATGCCAGCCGCTTGTGGCTAAGCTATATTGGTGGAGATATTATGTATATTTGCCCCATATTGTCCGCCGTACAGGGGAGATGCTGCCCGATTTTCGAGGAAGCATGTGCCTCTGGGGGCGTGACAGCGAACGATCAACTTCTTCCGCAATCGATCTATAGTAACCTTCAGTAATCTCCCTTCATCAGATCCTCTCTTAATGCACCCAAAGCCCTTATATACTAATACAGCTACAAAAATTGTTAAGATATTCTCCTGGCTCATTATGCACAAAAGTATAAATACTATGGAAAAATAAATTCAGAGGTGTAAACATCTCTGAAGCTTGATATGCCTTCTGCCATAACAGCTTGGATCTGTCATACAACTATTTCATTTGTGTCTAGCGGCACATGATGGATGAAACTTTATTAGCAGTCTTCATGGTATTAGGATCTCAAATGTTTTGTTATGCTTTTCAAAGGACGAGGTCAACAAATATCAAAGGCGCAAGGGAATTACTTTTAAATTATTCCTCTGTATAATGCTACATTGTTAAATGTGTTACAATTAGCTTCCTCTTTTTATTGCTCTTTTAGCCCTTTTTTTGTTTCTTTTTGAACTCCTGATACTTAGTTATTGCACAAGTTTTTTCTTTCAAATGTACCATTCACTAATGTTTATTCAACCTATGGCGGGCTTGCTCTCCACTTATCTTGTTGGAAAGAAAAAACGAAAAAAAAGTCTTATGTTCACCTGAACAGAAAGATTGTGAAAGTACCCCGAGATAGTTTTGATATGATCAACTGAGTCAAGTTAAGTCATGTTAGATTTTAGTATCTTTGACTAAGTGTGCAGGAACTTAGAAGCATAAGAAGTCAAGCGGAAAATATAAGGAATGAGAAGAAGAGTACAGGAAGAGAGCCAACAGACTTGGTGCATTCGGGGGACGAGGAGCTACAGAAGAGTACACCGGTAGAGAGAGGGTGACGCTTGCGGTGTTCGAGGGATAAGAAGTTGGGGAGGAAGACTGCTTGAGGAGAAGGTGGGAATTTGGATTTGCGTGAGCTCATCTTCGACCGATCAACATCGGGGATGTTGATGCAGTCTGGTCCGATTGTTGTTTTGGTGTTGACAACGATTTAAGTTTGGTTGAGTAAGAATTGATGAAACCCTGGTGAGTGAAGCCAGGTCCTAGCGAGTGAAGCTAGGTGAAGAAAATCCTGGTGAGTGAAGCCAGGTCCTAGCAAGTGAAGCTAGGTGGAAAAATCCTGGTGAGTGAAGCCAGGTCCTAGTGAGTGAAGCTAGGTGATTGAAACCCTGGTGAGTGAAGCCAGGTCCTAGTGAGTGAAGCTAGGTGGAAAAATCCCGGTGAGTGAAGCCGGGTGATTGAAACCCTGGTGAGTGAAGCCAGGTCCTAGTGAGTGAAGCTAGGTGATTGAAACCCTGGTGAGTGAAGCCAGGTCCTAGTGAGTGAAGCTAGGTGGAAAAATCCCGGTGAGTGAAGCTGGGTCCTGGTGAGTGAAGCCAGGTGATTGAAACCCCGGTGAGTGAAGCCGGGTGACTGAAACCCCGGTAAGTGAAGCCGGGTTGAGTTGAATTGGAGCCTGATCGGTCGGGAGATCGGTTGGCACGGAGTCTCTTTGGAGGATCGATCAGGTGACCGATCCAGGGAAATCCAAGGAGCCTGATCGTTCTGGTGAACGATCAGGGAGAGAACAGAAGGTTTTCCAACCTTTCTGTTGGAAGGTTTGATCGTTCTGATGAACGATCAGTGAGTAGGAGGGAGAAGACCCTGATCGGTCATACGGACCAATCAGGGCCCTCCTGGACCGATCAGGGACTATCCTGATCGGTCCAGCTGCTCCATGATCGGTCAGTATGACCGATCAAAGGTGTTCCCTGATCGGTCACTGACCGATCAGGTGCGTTGAGACTCTAAGGCCTGAAACACTGATCGTTACATTGATCGTTCTGATGAACGATCAGTGAGTAAGAGCCCAAGAGGGAGAAGACCCTGATCGGTCTTGGTGACCGATCAGGGCCCTCCTGGACCGATCAGGGACCACCCTGATCGGTCCAGCTGTTCCATGATCGGTCAGTGTGACCGATCAAAGGTGTTCCCTGATCGGTCACTGACCGATCAGGTGCGTTGAGACTCTAAGGGCCTGAAACCCCTGATCGGTCTTTGACCGATCAGGAACTTTCTCTGATCTATCAGGGTGATCGATCAGAAAGTCACTGGATCGATCAGATAGATATCTGATCGATCAGGACTCATATTGATCGGTCGGGTGGATCGATTAGTATCTGAAAACTGTAATTCAAATTGAAGTTTCTTCTACTGTCTTCTCATTCACGTCAAGTTCTTATTGCTATAACGTGTTCCTGAGTGTTGTGCAGGTAATGCAGGATAACGCAAGAAGTACTTCCGTGAATCAAACTCTCTACTCTGAGTGTAACGGGTTTCTGATTTTCTGCCAAGGGCAGTTGGAAACTTCAGTCAGAAATGGGCAGACTGAGGTCGTGGGTGAGCAGCTTGCTGCACGCGGCTGGTCCTAGGGTCGTGGGTGAGCAGCATGCTGCACGCGGCTGGTCCTAGGGTCGTGGGTGAGCAGGGAATGTGCTACACACGTCCGATGTCCTGAGTTGAGTTGAGATATATCAGATGTGAAGAGAACAGAAAAGCTAACACTTGCGAAATTCAATTCTGATCAGTGAAATCCTCGAGCTCGAAAAGAAGTGTTGCGACTCCATCAGCAAGCAGACAACGCAAGAAGGAAAGCTGAGTGAAGGCTATCTTGTGGTTGTGTTGTAAGTGGTGGGGTGTAAAACTGTCTTCTCGCGCTCTGTAAGCTCCTTCGTCTCTGTGCTTTATTAACATACTGTTAAGACAACTGTGTGGAGAGGTTTCTCCACCGAGAAGGAGACTGTGATATCCGGATTTCCGGGGCTTGATCTGCCGACGATCAAGGGATCGCCCACCTTACGGGCACGCCAAGGAGTAGGGGCAAGTTATCCCCGAACCTTGTAAATCCACTGTCTTAGCTTCTGTTTGTGTTTATTTCTGTTATTTTCCGCTGCTTGCTAACCTGAGTGCAGACAAGAAGTAATCAAAGAGTAAAAATCTCTTGTCGTGGCTATTCACACCCCCCTCTCTAGCCCAACAGGGGAGTCCAGAGCTATCCGGGGTTCGTAGAGATATTCGGGGCGCCTGAAGTTAATCCGGGCGCTCGGACCAATCCAAGCTCACAGTTCAATGGGGTGCCGACCTATTCGGGCCGCCCGGAGTTGATATGGGCGACCAGAGTTGCCTGCCTTATCTTTGAACCAGCCATTTTACTGCTGTTGTGACATGGATAAGAGTTGACCTAACTTAGGTGCCCCGATTAAACACAAGCTCCCTGAACATGCCACTAGCAATAGATAACTTTTCTAGGCTCTATAAATAGAGCTCTTTTAGCTCAAAATTATCACAACACACCCTGTAATCATTTCTAATTCTGTTCTAATTTTCTATGCTTTCAATTGCTTGTAAGAAGCTACTTCACCTTCCTCAAAGGAGTTTGATAGTAGAGTTTTTTATTGTCTTAGATTAGTAACCAACCAGGTTGCAAACAAAGTAAATTTTGAGTCCTCTCTTATTTGTCTTTTTCATGTTATTTCTAATTAACTGATAGTGTATCTTTGCTAAAATAGAAAGCAAAAGAATTATATTTTATTTTTTAGGGTTATTCACCCTCTTCTAGCCAGCCCCGACACGATTTAACAATTGGTATCATAGCCAAGTCACTTTAGAAGGACTAACCATTATTTGAAGAAATAAAGAAATGGCCAGATCAAGCATCTACCCGTCAAAGTTTGAGGGGGAGTTCTCAAAATGGAGGTATATTTCAAAACCGACTTCAATATTTTACTAACAATCAAATATGGTTTTAAAGCTCCTAAAGGTCACAATGGAGAAGAAAAAGTAGAGCATTTATGAAGCAAAAAGGAGTAGGCCGACTTCATGGCATATGGCAAAGCAGAGTTTCATTTATTGAATGTTCTGTCGCTACAAGAAGTCAATCGGATCAACGTCTACAACTCTGCCAAGGAACTTTGGGAAAAGTTCATGGAGCTTCATAAAGAAACATTAGAAGCCAGGATGGCAAGACGAAATATGCTTCGGAATCAACTAACAAACCTCTGAATGGATATTGGAGAAACCGTTGCATAACTGCTTGTGAGAATCAAGAAACTAATAACCAAACTCACCAATCTTGGAGAATCGATTTTAAATCGAGATTCAATCAAATACTCCCTGAACTCATTTCCAACGATATAGAAATGGTCTTATTGCAGACTCGTACTACATTTCAAAAGACCTAGAGGTAAGTACCTTAGAAGAGTTATTTTCTATCTTTGAGCTTCATGAATCTAGATATAGAGAGTCAAAAAGGGAAAATAGTCAAAACTTAGCACTAAAAACCAAGATAGACTAATCAAATTCAGACACCTCACTTGACGAGATGGAAATACATACATGGTGAGAAAGTTTAATAAATTATTTAAAATTAAATAACAATTTTAATAAATCACAAGAAAAGAAGCTGCTTCGAAGAAAGAGGAAAGTTCGATGTTATAACTATCAAGAGGAAGGACATATGATAACTATCCTAGATTGAAGAATAAACAAAAAGACAAGGAGAAAAAACCTAGTCGAACCAAGCAGAAGAACCTAAAGGTGACGTGGAGCGAATTGCTATCCTCAAAATCTAAACTGGAAGAATATGTCGGTCTTGCACTAATGGCAAGCCATCAAGAAGTAGAAGACAATAAAAATTCATCCGAAATGAGCATCGAGAGCATCAATGAAGGGAGAGTATCAGATTACGAAACTGACATGGTAAGTGAGGTACGTAACCTCCTACCTGATCATCTTTATGATACAATATAAATGTTATCTAGATCCTTATGTAAATTACAAAACAAATATGTTAATTTAAAAAAGGATAACATTAATTTGAAAAGTAACTTAGCTAATGCATGCCCATTAGAATACTTTGACAAGGTTAAAACTAAGAATGCAACATTGAAAGAATAGATAGAAAAATTAGAAAATAATTATGCATGCTTAAATTCTAATTTGTCTCGAAATTCAAAAGTCAGATTTTATAGAGGGTTTAATTGGTATTTTAGGAATCATACGAGTCAAATTATAAAAGTGTCCGAAAGTTATATTCCATCCAAATCCTTGATTAATCTAGTAGGCAGAAATCTATATTGGATTCCTAAATATATTTTGAATGGTCAGATTATTTATTTATTTTTTTATGCTAGAAATCATTATTTTTTTGTCATCTGGAAAAATCTATTAAAAAATATCTTTTTGTAGTTAATTTATTTTTAAAAATTTTTGTGATGGACACAATTGATATCTATCAAAAAATGGGGATTTTTTTACCAAGAAATGAATTTTTATCAAAAGTTTAATTTTTAATTTTAAAAAAACTTCGGAGATGATTTTTGAAAAATCATTTTTTTAGATTAACTGTCCTATTTTGATTTTTCTAAAAAATTATCAAGCTTTTTTAAGTCAAAATTTATTTTTTAAGCATTTATTTCTAAATTTTATATATCTATTAAGATATCATTTTTAAACACTCAATGAAAAAGTATGATATGTCGAAAATTTTTGTATGATCATATTTCATATTTTCACTTGTTCACAAAAATTTATTAAATTTCCAAAGAAATGGATAATTTTCTATAAATTTTCTATCAAAAACTAAGTTTTAAAATTTAAAATTCTTTCTAAAATAGATTTTTGATAATACATATTTTTAAGTGATTCATGGTTGAATTTTACAAACTTAAAAAAGTGACAACTTATTTTGGACAAAGGAAATTATTTTTGTTTGTTTTTCTAAAAAATGACTATTTTAAGCTAACACTTGTTAAGAGATTTTTTTTTTTAAAGCAAGGTTTTTCATTTTTTCAAAAGAAATAATTTTTTCCCTTAAGGATTTTAAAATTCATTTTTTAAAGAATTCTTATAACTTAAGATTTTTTTTTCCTTAATCATTTTTTATGTAATCAAAGGGAGAGAAAATAAGAATTAAGGAGAGGTTTCATTGTAATATTTTTTTAACTGAATTATAAAAATTATTATTACTTGTTCTTATTTCTTATTTGTATTTTTCTAACTTAACTCAGGTTGATGCATATCAAAAAAGAGAGATTGTAAGTATCCCGGGATAGTCTTGATATGGTTAATCGAGTCAAGTTAAGTCCTATTAGGTTTTAATGCCTTATGTCTAAGTGTGCAGAAACATAGAAGCACAAGAAATCAAGCGAAAGACACAACAAATAAGGAGTGCACGGGAAGGGATCCGACGAACTTGGTACATCCGAGGGAAGAGGAGCTGCAGAAGAGTACACCGGTATAGCGAGATGGGCGCGTGTGGCGTTCCAGGGATGAGAAGCCGAGGAGGAAGACTGCTCGAGGAGAAGGTCGAAAGTTAAGTTTGGGTGAGCTCAACTACGGACGATCAAAAATCACCTAAAAGTGCTAGAAGACCAATCAAACGGAGGTTGACTGGATCCGGGTGCCCAGATCATAGGGGCGCCAGACCTGTCCAAGGCGCCCAAAGTTGATTCGGGCACCCAGAGCCGCCAGTCTTATCACAGAAAGAGTTATTTTTATGACCGTTGCGATGTGAATAAGAGTTGACTCAACTCTGGCACCCCGAACGTGTCATGTCAGCAACAGATAACTTTTCTAGACTTTATAAATAGAGTCCTTTTAGCTCGGAATTATCACAACGCACTTTATAATCATTTCTAATTCTATTCTAATCTTCTGTGCTTTCAATTGCTTGTAAGAGGCTATTCCGAATTTATCAAAGGAGTTTGATAGTAGAGCTTTTTATTATCTTGTATTAGCAACCAACTAGATTGCAAACTAAGTAAATTCGGAATCCTCTCTTACTTATCTTTTTCATGTTATTTTTGATTAACTAATAGTGTATCTTTTCTAAAATAGAAAACAAATAATTTTGTTGGATAACAATCTATTGACTTGGTAAGTTTACAATAATGATTATTAAACTAAAATTTTTTAATTATTAATGAACTTATTTTAATTTATAATAAATTTGTGTATGCAGGAATATATATTACAGATACCTCCCACTTGTTGGGAGGTATTTACCAAGACACACCAAAAAGGATGACACATTTATCAATCCTCGATCAAAGATTATAGATGTAAGAATATAAATTTTATTACCGTTCACAACAATGCCTAACTTTATTAATAATATATTTGATACTAATAATTTTTTTGTTTACGTAAGGTGAAATGACTACTCTAGTTGCATAGACGTTTCAACCTGCTATAGAGGGAGGAGAGTTACAGACTCTATCCACTGATGCTATAAATGAGATTTATTATGATTTTGTCAGTGAAATGAAAAAGAACTCCCTCTATGGTCTTGACTCCCAGGTAAAAGTCGCTTATCAGCATGTAAGGGCTCCTAGGGGTTATTGTCCTGATTCTTCATCATCTACTGAAGTGAAGCCTTAAGGAAACAAAATAAAATAATTGAAGGATCGGATGACGGTAGTAGAGTCTTCGATTAATGATTGGGTCCAAACGGTAGTGTAGAGCGGCATATGCATGAATTCTTCACTCACTTGTCATTAATGAGTCCTTATGCTTTTCCAAATCGTATGCTTTTGACTCCTAGCAGATTCAGGACCTAAACACTGTTAATAAGTAGTTCAGTTTGAGGTGTGTTGATTTAGTGTCACTTATAAAAAAATACAAAAATAGTTTTGTTATTTTTGATACTATATCTATCTCTAATTATATTTTATCCTTTCAAGAATAATGTAGATAAAAGATTTATTCTATCACCATCAACAAATATTCAAACTCTCGTTAAAGTTTTTTTTTTTTTTGCATTTTTCTACCAACTCTGATTTATCATTTATAATCACTTTCGGTATTTTTTGATAAATAATTTTGAGTTCTTGTATATCTAGTTTAACTTTAGATTCATATATAAGTAAGATTATTACAAAAAATAAACGCAGCATCGCATCGCTACCGGTGGCACCAGAACCAGACTTCTAGCTGGAGACTTCCGGCAGCACCGGATGCCTCTGACGATGCTTCCAACACTGGAGGCATTGTCCTGTAATGCTGGATGCGTCGCAAGACGCCTCTGGGGCCATCAAACGCATCACTGGAGGTATCTGAAGCCGCCAGAGGCTACTGGAAGCGTCACAGATTTGCGAGTAAGGGAAAAACTAGGATAGAAAAACCAGAAAAGAAAAACAGGAAAAGAAACACACCTGCGATCAACTTCCGGAGGAGATGAGAGGTGTTCAATGGCGCAACAAGTAGATGAGATAGATGAATCGATTAGGATTGTAAAGCTTTAAAATAAAAAAAATCAAATCCCAAAATTTTCGTGACCCAACGCTCACCGCGTCGAGGCGCCTGGGACTGCGTCACGGCGCCTGGCACCGCACAAGGCCACCTAGGCAGATTCACCGGCTAGGCTGGCCGCAGAGCTAGTTTTCGGGGTGGCCGCCGAGCACCTAGGCGGTGCCTAGGGTACTATTCTGAACACTGATATTTTGTCAAATACAACCTTGGCAACCTAGAGTGCACCAGTAGATTCTCGATCAGGTTCAAATGAATACTAAGCTCGAACATGATCACATTCTCTTGTTCAGGACCATTGCATGTCAGCTCGGCTAAATTTAGTCAGTTAATAACACCAACAGCTTAATGGAAATGACATATTCGACAAAGAACTACAATTACAACTATTTGCACAATCATGAGTCACTCAACGTTTAGTGTAGTCGCTACTGCCTCTGGAAAGATCCAAGTGGTGAAGACTGAAGTCATTGTTACAGACAAAGAAGTACAACAGAAGATTCAGCCGAGCTCGAATCAAGAGTAGGCATATTCTCACTAGCGCATAGTTGTTGGTGAGCTGGGTTCATAACCATGAACCCGGAAACGATAGATGCAAGTTAAATCTGAGTTCCCATGATTGGAGGTGAAGTCGAATCGAACCATGTTAACTACGCCACAGTCAGTTGTCTCGACATTGTAGGTTTGTGCGTTACTCTTCTCTAGGTCATAGGAGAACTCAGTTAAGATGGAAATCTTCTTGGCATTGCTGGACAGATCATCGTCAGGTGATTCAAACCAGCCAGATACCCGGCAATCTTTGGGGGCACTTGACCTGTCGTAGGCAACATTCTGCATATCATACATTCAAGGAGGGGCATCAGAAATTATCTTGCAGCCAAAAATGTAACATCACACAAGAGATCAACTATGCATTTGCATCTAGTAGGATGAGATTTATTGCCTTAAAGATACAGAAGGCATAATTGAGTTGGCCATCAAATTACAAGCTTAAAGGAACATGAGGTTGCATTTAAAAGGACAATGCAAGCTATATATATATGATTGAATATAGATTTGTTAAACTATTTGAGAACAATAATGAAAAATATAATTTAACAAACATACACTCATATTGATAATATCTACTTGAAGCCTCAAACTCATAATATAACCTCTTCAAAATTAGAAGCTCCCTTGGCACTTTGGTCTGTTGTGTGAGGATACTGATAGGAGAGGGATGTGTTAAGTGTATTGGTGTATTAACCTCTTCAGTTAAAATACAAGCATTTTACAGTCCCCTTTTCACAAAATATATAGATTAAAAAATTCAAAGGTGCATCCATATTATTGTAGCAAAAGGTTATTACGCTCGTCTTAGATGAACATCATAGCCCATCGCCAGATTATGTGAAGGAAGATAGATCACAGGGTCAGCTTATAGTTAACTGCCAAGTGGCTAGGGAGTGGGAGGAGTTTATTTTTCTGAAAGGCATGCGCCCACTGGGAATTGACCCCTTGCCCCATTGTGGCAAAGCTGTCACCCTCTAGCTAACTGGGCACCCATTGGTTTGATTAGAGTGTAAACCTTGCTGAGATATGTTTTATATGTTAAAACATAGCAATGCTCATGGTGCCTCATAGCTTTTCCAAATTTTACTATGGAACCAATTAGCATACACTTGGTCTGCAATTTCTCAGATTTCTTAAAATTTCCAATTATAATGCTCCTAAACTTATCCAAGTTTCACTTCACTGGCCATGCAAAAACATCTTACCTATTCCTTATATTTCAAGCGTTCTTACATTGGCAATCATCTTTTTGTGTCACAACTGTTAGCCAGTTATTTAACCCAAAACCTTCTAAGCAACTTGATTTGGTTGATTTACAAAATCCTTATGTCACATTCCCTGTTTCCTTTGAATACCTCATCTGAACTTGTACTGAACCTCATCTGAATACCACTCATGTTCACAAATTAAAGGTAAAAGTATTTACAGACAGGTAGTGCAAAAGAATATGAAATCAGATCAGGAAGAGATTACTCAAAGGGAAACCACGGATTCAAGAATAGGTAGATCAGAAAGAGAGTACTCAAAGAGAAACCATGTGCTCAAGAATAGGCTTAGAATACACCTGAAAGAGCAAATAATCTGAATTAATTATCGTTCCTAGTGCCTACTGAGGAATCATCGGTCTCTTGCGATCTTCCTGAACACCAAGATTTGATACACTCACACTGTCTCCAAGTGTGGTGCACCTCCTCCTATGTTGTCACCTTGGGATAAAAAAAGAGAACAAAAATACCCTTCTCAAACAAATCCATCAAAATATAATTCCAATCCTCTAACTTGAATAAGCAATCAATGGTAAAATCTTCTATTAATTGCCTGTTGCGTAATGGCCCAAGGTGGATCCCCAAGCGGTAATGACCTGTATTTTTGACCTCACCATGCTCTTGTTGTCTATGTACCTGTATGAACCTCTTTCCATATTCGTGGGGCCGACTGTAGGGGGCCGTTAAGGTAGTAGATCTATCTTTTTCTATTAATTGCATGTTGGAGAAACCTAATTTGGACAAAAAAAAATAGTTAATGTAAAATTGAAATTTTAGTGATAGTTTATACATGATTTTTTAGTTAATTCTTTCTCTAAGTGCATCATAACATTCACGTAATCTGAAGCCTTGGCTTTATTCCCCAACAACTAAATGTCTAAATGTATATTTTAACCTGTTCATTTAACCGCTCAGCAGAGAACAGATATAGGAATTGGCCATTGAGATACAAAAAAACCACAATAAGGGTTAATTTTATGTATTATCATAATTGCTTCAGTTTATAAAACCTTGACTAACAGATGATTAAACTTCACAAATGCTTCAATCTGGCACATATAGCCAACAAAACATGTGAAACATGCCATGGCATTAAAGGTGCTTGAGCACTTACCCAGGTGCCCAATCCAGGTGAAGTGAGAAGAATCTCAAGGACCTCAGTTGCCCTTGCATAGATGCTTGCCTCATGAAACACCTAGACAAAGCATTGATTGTGGTGTTGGAGTGGCGCTATAAACTCTGCCTGACATTTAATGCCAACTTTTAAAAATTTGAACCTCAACTTCAGTAGTATGGCATGCATGGGTCTGTGCAAATATAGAATTTAGGCTCTCTGAGGGAGCTTAACCCAACATGCATTGACTCAATCCAAATCAGATTAGGAGATCAAATTGTATCCAACTTCTGTTCTCCAAAAATTTTCATCTTTGAATGTTGGAACTCCTGCTCTTGCAGCGGCACTAACACCTTGTTGCCAAATCAATTAGTAAAACCACAGTTCTGTTGGTTATGTCTATTGCCAGATGAATATGCATATAAACGTAAACCCTAACCCTAATTAAGAGTCAAGTTGGACTTGAAAAGCAGTAAGTTGCATATCTTAGAGTCTAGAATAGTCTTATTTTAATTATGGATGTTTGGATGTTTATACTGCTAATACACAGAGAGAGAGAGAGAGAGAGAGAGAGAGAGAGAGAGAGAGAGAGAGAGAGAGAGAGAGAGAGATTTGATGAAATGCTTAGCTGAAAATATAGGGTGCTCTGGCCTGCTTCACTCATATGAGATATGAGAGCCTGATTTTGCCCAGATAAATGCCTAATAATTTATTAACTGTTTGGAAGCCACATATGAGAATCAAAACATTGCATTAGAGGAAACAAAATTATAAATGGAAATGGTTGCATATTCTTTCAATTATAAAATTAACATTATAAAGTTATACTGCACGTGTGCGAATCCTGTACATTTAAGATATATCAAGGATAGCATACTAATTGTTTACACCTAGTTCTATCTTACCATTGTGTGCTTGATAGAACCTTAGTGACATAAACTGAAGAGGCATAATAGAAGTATGCTTTGGTAATAAAAAATCCACTACAATTGCAAAGAACAGTTAGCAAAGAGGCAAGAGCAACAAAGAAACATAAGGAAGAAAAGTGGGGGAAAGACACACCTTTGAGACATGCTCCAAAGTTACAGCCTCAGGGATGATCCCTGTTCGTAGCCTAATTTCAACAAATCCACTGTTTCCTTGCAAAGAAAAACACTGGCCAGGTTCTCCAAAGCTAGGAGATAGCATCTTATGTGAATTAGCATGAACTCCATTGCGACCTGTAGCACTAGTAAACCAATTGGAACCTTTTCCAAGACTGTAAGGTGTTGAGTGCCTGACCACCTTAGTCCCACCAGAAGCCAAAGCATAATCAACTCTTCCAAGACCATCAGCAGCATGCTTGTCTATCTCTTTTTGAACAATATCACTAGCAAAAGCCCTAATTTGATCCAAGTCAAATTTCATATTTGTGCCGTCCATATTTTTACTGTTCTTTAGCTCAAGTATGAGTTTCTCAAATTCTTCCCTTGAGATGAGATCCATTTCATTCAATTCACTCAAAGATTTGCCCAAAGAATCAGCTTTAGATTCCAACTTCTTGAGTTGCTCCTCAAAGAATGCTCCTTTATTTTTGACTTGCTTAAAAATTTCTTTGGTTGTGATGCTTATTTCACTCCCAATTTTCTTGTCAACTACGTCTAACTGCATCTGTAACATCTTAGCAGTCTTCTTTAATGATGTCTCCACTTCGGAAATTCTGCTTTCATACTCCAAAGCAGCTAAGGGAGAGTTAGCATTCTCCCCAGTGCTATGAGTCCATCTCCAAATTGTCTGCCCCATCCATAATAGTGAAGCAAGAAGCAAACAATTCTTTGTAAGAATGCTCAATACAATCTGCCACTTGGATTTTTCAGGTTTTCGTACAAGTTTCTTGCGCTGCGGAGATACTGTTGATGAAGCAACCAACCCTTTCCTCAATGTTGAATAATCTTTTGTTCTCTGAACCACAGTTTCTCCTCTTACTGTATGGTTCAGATCTTTCCCATTCAAAACTCCATTGGTTCCTCCTTTAGAAAGTCCATCATCAGTTAATCTCTTCTCCACTGCTATCATTGTTCTCCTCCGCGCATTTGGTTTCCCATTTGCATCTAAACCTAGAGAGACGCTATTGTTAGCAACTGGTGATGCAGCAGCTACTCCAACAGGAGTGGAAGCAGACATGGCTTCAAGTTGACGCTCGTTCAATCACTACCAAGGAGACGAACCGTCAAAAGTTCAGCAACACAACCTCTTCTATCCCTAGATACGAAAGTTAAAGGGAAAATTTCATTGAACAAAAAGAAATAGAAGCAAATCACACAGGAAAAATACGAATCTTACACAAGCACTGGCAGGGGCAATTTACGTTAAAATCGATAAGTAAACACATCAAAATGCCATCTTTAAGAGAAATCAAGAACACTATCACATCAAACAAAATTGTTGCGAAAAGAAAACCTAATCTAATGCGGCAAGAAAACCTAATCGAACAAAACATTTTTTATGCAGATCTCACCAAGCATAGCTGGGAAAAGAGAGAGAACGATATGGCAAGTGGATCGATGAGGCAGGCAATTACCGAGGATGTTGGATCGGCGAGGCGACTGCAAGGGCCGTGGATGCAAGCGCCCGAGGAGGGATCCACCCTGCTTCAATTTTGACAAAGAATGACTGCATAAGATCCCACATCACCACATGGCACGTCATCGCCACGATAGGTCAAGTTGCACAATATTAGATTGAGGCAATCCAATTACTCAATTTGAAACAAGATATTTCTTAGAAATAAAATTTAAAACTATTCTAATAAACGATTTATTAAATTAAATTATTAAAATATATTAAAAGTAACTTATTTTAATAGTAAAAAATAATATTAAAATAATTTTTTAAAAAAAGTAATTATAGATTTAAAATTAATTTATTTTTCAAATTAAATTATTTTAAAATACTAATAGTTTGTATACATATAAAGTTAAGTTTTGTAAAAGATAATTAATTTTATATATTTTTTAAAGTTACTCTGGTAATACTTTCTATTCTACTCTACTTGTTTCAATTTTTCACCGTAGCAAACTTTTAAAATACAAATCATGTATGTACATATTTAATACTCATTTTACTCTCTTCACTTATCTGTTGATCACGATTCGGAATCAACGATTCGACAGTTCGAAATCGTCGGTTTGTGTGAGGTCGACCCTTAACCATAACCGCCGAAGACGGTTACGGTTCATGGTTCAGAACCGCCGGTTCACGATTTGGTTCACGGTTCGCTACGGTTCGAAATTATTATATTAAAAAAATTAAATTTAAAATATAAAATTAATTTAAAAAAGGGTTTGCACTTATTTAAGTTGCCTATGTGTCCCTTAGGGTGTAGGAGAATCAAAGTTCACGTAGTTCTTTTATATTTTTACCCTTTTATAATTTTTATCACTCACTTCCATTTCCTCCCATTCCCATTGTATTCGTTCCTTCTGTATCAAATTATTCGACTTCGTCTTCTAAAAATTGTATTCCTTGGATTCTTTACTCGGCTCTGGTCTAATCGTCTAGTAATGCTTGAGCTTTCAATGAGTCGGGAGACATAGTTAATCGTTGTTCATCTAATATGTTGTCGCCGGCATTGAACGTCTGCTCCACAACAACAGTTGACACTGGACAAGCTAAAATTTCTTTTGCAATCACGGAGAGAACATGAAAAGCCTTTTGTAACCACCATTTTAAGATTTTGAAATCTTCACTATCTACTTCATTAAAATAAAAAGAAGTCGTAAAATAATTCTCAAGTTTCTATGTGGAACTTGAGGATCCTTGTGAATGTTTCATCCATTCTTTTAATAAAAATTCTGCTTTTGTAAATTTTAAATTAGTACTAGTAGGCTGTTGTGTTTCAGAAATATTAGTTTGTATTGCATATTTAATATAATATTGATTATAAAGGTCATATAAATAATTTCTAATATTATATATAATATTAACTGGATATGGAGAAGAAGAATCTTTAATAGGAATTAAAGCATCATAATATAAAGTTAACATTTCTTATAAAACTTCTAATTTAAATCTAGGATCTAAAGCAAATACAATTAAATAAATTTCAGGAATAAAATAAAAATATTTTTCTCATTTAGTTTTCATAGCTAATATGCAAGAATTTAAAGCTTCATTATTAATATGTTCATTTAATACTAATACTATATTAGAAAAATTCACTAAAATTAAATGAGCAGTGGGATAAGAAACATCGGGAAGTTATTCAGTTGCATCGTTAAATACTTTTAAAATTTCACAAATATTCCCTTATTGTGAAAATAAATATATATTAGTATTATTATTTTATGCAAAAAAATAAACATAATAAATCTTTATATTGAAATGAATCTTGTAATAATTGATATGTTAAATTCCAACGTATTGGAACATCTCATGGAAATTTTTTCGTCTCATTCCATTAGCTTTACAAAATCTACCCTATTGTTTCAGCATAGATGGATGCGATCATAAATATGAAATTGTGATTCTAATTGGTTTAATATAATTTTCTAAAAGTTTTAATCCATCTTGAACATATAAATTTAAAACATGACATACACAACAAATATGAAAAAATAAACCAGTAATAACAGGTTGACAAAAATTAATTTTAGTTCATCTATAGAAGTGGTATTAGAACTAGCATTATCTAATGATATTGAAAATATTTTATGAGTCAATCCATATTCTTCTAAAATTAAACATAATAATTGTGCAATGTTATGGGTAGTATGTGAGTCATCAAAAACTCTATAAGCTAGCAATCTTTTTTGGAGGATCCAAGAGTTATCAATCCAATGGCAAGTCACACTCATATAAGAATGAGTTTGCCAATAATCACTTCAAATATCAGAACACAAAGAAACTTTATTATTTAATTTACTAAATTCATCAATTAAATTCTTTTTTCCTTGTTTTACTAATCTTTTAATTGTACGAGTAAGTGTAGTCTTAGGAACACGTTTAGCACATGGATTAAGAGATTCTTTACAAAATTCTTCATATGTGTATTTAGATCCAAAACTAAAAGAAAGATGTCTTACAGAAACAAATTTAGCTAATATTCTCTTAATTTATTATCTGAATATAAAAATAAACTAGAATCAGTACTACTACCACGAGAAAATCTTGATAATTATGCTTAAAAGCGGTCAAGTCCATATTCCGTCAGGTGCTTTGTTTTTAGATGTCGTTTTAACGACCCATAGCCACTGCCGACTTGGAATTTGTAGGAAGTATTGCAATGCTTATATTTTGCACGTAATTCTCCCAATGGAAGTGTGACATTCTCAAAATATTTAGTGAAAATAGAAGATTTTAAAGGAGAATTTTCCCGAACCTTAGAAGTAATTGCATCGGTACTTCCTTGTGTTTTGAGCATCGGAAGGTGTTGGGGTTGAGCCTCAGTCTCATAATCGATGGATTGAATTTGAATGTTAAGATCCTCGTGCGCTATTTCTTTTCTCCTCCAAGATCGAGATGATGAAGCTCCGTGACCACCTTCCATTGTCGTCAAAAGATGAAGCCGAAAACGCGTAGAGAATATGAAGTTGAGAATGAAAGTAGAGAAGATGTGTGTGAAAATGATAAAATGAACTCCCTATTTATAGAGTTTGGATCATAACGGTCACTAAATCATAGTCATTGATCAAAAAATGGTCAAATGATCTTAACCGTTGAAAAAATAAAAAAAATAAAAAAAAACCTCTCCAACGGCTCCAAATCACCGGTTAATCGGCGGTTTCGAGCCGTTGGAACCGGTGGCGTTCCACCGCCATTGGAACTGGAATCGGCCCGACATCAACTCGCCGAAGGCCGGGTCCGGGCTGGACTCGACCCTTGGTCGGGTCTACTTATCAGAACCGACTACTATAATATGACAATTGATTTGGATTTTTTTTAATACCTAAATATTTTTAAAATACCAAATTATGTTAAAAAATTTACTGTTCTTAATATATTATGTCAAATTAATATTTGAGAGTATATATATATATATATATATATATATATAATCAAAAGAATTATATATATATATAATCAAAAGAATTAAACAAATACATAAGACTTGATTTCATATCATTTCAAGTTCTCTAAATTCATCTGTCTGTTTCGACCTATTCATAGACCTAAAGAGCTCAGAATAACATAAAACTAAGTTTCATATATTCGTCTAATTTTTCTGATTATATATAAGTCATAAAATATTGAAAATAGTATTTTTTGAAAATGAATCAATTGTTTAATAATTTTTTTTTAAAAATAAAGGTTTTAATCAATTTAGCCAAATAGATGTCTATATATATATATAAAAGAAGAAGAACTATACGAATACATAGAATTTGGATTCTTGTTATTCCGAGATCTCTAGATTCATCAGTTAATTTCGATCAAAAAAGGCTGATGGATCTAGAGAGCTCGGAATGATATTGAACTAAGTTCTATATATTTATTTAATTCTCTTGATTATATTCATATCCTCAAACATCAATTTAACATAATATATTTAGAGCAATAATTTTTAAACATGAATATGTCAAAAAAAAATCTAATTCGTATTAAAAAAATACTACACTCATCATGAGAATTAGATGAACATATAAGATATAATTTTATATCATTTCAAACTCTTTAGATCCATCGGTCAATTTTGATTGACTTCAAGCAAAATTAGTAGATGGACCTAGAGAATTTGGGATGACATGAAATTAGATTCTATGTATTATTCTAGTTTTATTAATTATATTCATATTTTCAAATATCAATTTGATAAATATTGAGTGCAGTGATTTTTTTAATATGAATTAGATTTTTCAGACATATTCATGTATAAAAAATTATTATTCTCAATATAGTATGCTAAATTGATGTTTGAGGATATAAATATAATCAGGAGAACTAAATAAATACATAGAACCTAGTTCCATGTCATTCCGAGCTATCTAGGTCTATCAATCGATTTTGACCAAGTTCAGGCAAAATCGGTAGATGAACCTAAAGAGCTCAGAATGATCATGTTATATATTCTCCTGATTATATCTATACTATCAAATATTAATTTGACTCAATATATTAAGTGTAATAATTTTTTAACACGAATTAGATTGTTTGGACATATTAATGTTAAAAAATTCATTACTCTCAATATACAATGTCAAATTAATGTTTGAGTGCATGATATGAAATCAAGTCCTCTGGATTCATATAATTCTCAAACATCAATTTGACATAATATATTGAGAGTAATAATTTATTGAACACATTCATTTTTTTATAGTTAAAAAAATTAATCAATTGCTACAGTGTTGTATAACTTTAATCAATTATTATAGTATAGCAATCTATTAAAATCTCTATTTTTTAAAAAAATGATTAAAATTTTGATTTTATGTTAAAAATAATTATTTTCAATATATTATATCAAATTGATGTTTGATAATATATATATATATATATATATATATATATATATATATATATATATATATATATATATATATATATATATATATATATATATATATAAAATCAAGAAAATTAAATAAACATATAAGATTTTATTTTATGTCATTTCAAATTCTCTAGATCCGTCAGTTAGTTTGGGCCAAAAATGAAATGTTAGATTTATAATAGCTTCATCAGTGGAAAATTCGAGTGCACAATTTTTTAGATCATTGTTATTGATATAATACTTTGTTTATTTAAAAGGATGAAAAAAAAGAGAAATAGTAGTGGATAAAAAGAGAAAAACATCAATAATGAATTAGCATTATTGGAAGGAAAGCCTAAGGAAGAAAATAAAATAAATAAATAAATAAAAGAATTAGTAGTGGCAGGTCAAGAATTAAAATCTATTTAGGTTAAAGTAAATTTAATGGAAAAAAATTCCAAATTGATTAAGGAATTTGATTTAATTTGGGGATTTAGGACTAATCTAACTGCCTCCGCCCTTAACAACGAGTGCCTGAGTTAGCTTCACCTTCATTGTTAGCCCTCACCATTGTAAGGCCACAGCCAAGCCTCATGGCCATGATGACTCTTCAACGGAGGTCACAACGAGGCCTTCTTTAATGACCCACCTCGTGGTGCCATATGGCCTAGTTTGGCCATCATCTTTTAATGTTGAGAAAATACTTAATACGAATGAAGTCCTAGTTAGGAACTAAGCAAGAAAAAATTCAAGTTGGTAAAGGATTGATCGGATACTTGATGAAGAAGTCCTAACATGTCAAGGTTGACTGAATTTTAGGCAATAAAAAATCCCAACAAGTCATGGAAGACTTTAAGTTGGGCAAAAGAACCTAAAACCATGTTTAGGGAGTGGTCAGTCAATTGGGTAATCGACTGAACCAGAGTTAATCGATTAGGTGTTTGATTAGGCCAATCGATTCAACTAAAGCTAATAGATTGGTCGAATCGATTAAGCCACTATTTTCTGGTTGTTGCGAACAAACAGAAAGTTGGGTAATCGACTGGCCAGTCAATTCATCCCAAGCCAGCCAATTGGGTAATCAATTGAGAGAAGTCTCTTTGGTAAAGAAGAAGGGCTAAATTGATTGGGACAATCCATTCGGTTGAGCTTAGTCAATTGGTCCAATTGATTAGGCTGTTGATTTCTCACGTATGGAAAGTTTCCAAATCGATTGAGTAATTGATTCAAAACTACCTAATCGATTGTGTAATTGATTCAGAGTTTCCTAATCAATTGATCAATAAATTAGGGTTTAAAAAATAGCCATTGCACAGGTGCTAACCACCAGATCCAACGTGGCAAACGATTGGGGTAATGCTGACTTGATTAGGGGCATCGGACAAACCCTAGAAAAGGGTTTTTTCACATAGATTAAAGGAAGAGTTCTCAACACCATTTTATGCCGGTTCTTGATGAGTTGGAAGAGAAGTGTTGTACTTTTCAAGGTTCAAGAGGTTAACGCAAGTAAAATAAGCAAGAGTTCATTGTTATAATCATGTTTTACGATTTCTTTTGTAATTACTTTGTATTCTTGTTGTATTTCTTGGTGTGAGCTTGTACGAGGTTTCTCCACCTCTGGATTATTTCCAAGAAGGAGTATATTCATAGTGGAGCTGTGTATATAGTGTGGATCATTAGATTAGTCATCTCAAAGAGGTGGATACCAAGTAAATGAAGGTGTTAGTGATTGCTTGAAGTTTTCGCTGCAACAAATAATCAACAAAGCGATCGAAGCTATTCATCCTTCCCCCTCTAGCTCTCGACATGTCCTAACAAGTGATATCAAAGCAAGGTCACTTTTCTTTAGACTAATTGCCAAAAGAGCAAAGAGCTATAAGAAGAAGAAGAAGTTGGAGGAACCCTAATTTTAAGAAGTCAAGATCAAGGGAGTTCAACTTCAAAATGGAGTTTGGCTATGACACTTGGGCACTACCACCATTTGAAATTTGAAGTCTTGATCTTTAGAAGTCAAAAATCGAAAATTTCAACATAATGGAAATAGAGCAATGGTTTGCTCTAATGAAGGGTTTTGATGCTTCAACCAATAGCAAAGGAAAACTCTTCAAGAAAGACAAATGGACTGAGAAGTAAAACAAGAGATTTGAGGCAAATGACAAACTAACCAAATTATTGGTTAATTTATTGTCAAGCACCATCTTATGCAAAGTTGGAGAATTTCATGATGTCAAGGAGCTATGGAGCAAGTTGGGAAAGTTTCATGAATTTCCATCCTCAATGGAATGAAAGGACAAAGCCAAAGAGGGAAACTCTTTGTTCTAAATGCATGAGGTTTCGGAAGTTGAAAGATGTTCGACATCCGAAGAGGAAATTCAAGAAGCATCCATCTTAAGAATTGAGGAATATAGATCATTGACTTTAGAACAAGAAGATGTTGAGGTTACAAGGTTGCAAACATAGCTCCATATTAAAAACATATAGGAAAGATCATGAGCTTATAAGAGAAAGATATCTCTATTAGTATGAGGCCTTTTGGAGAGAGCCAGCAAAACCATGAGGGCTTAGGCCCAAAATAGATAATATCATATTATTGTGGAGATATCTAAATTTCTTCGGTTCTAACAATTAGTATTGGAGCCCGGACTGCCAGAAGGTCTAACTAGTGACTGTGCAGAAGAGCTATGGTCTTATTGAACCATATGAGATAGGTCTTGATCAAGGAAATGTGGGCTTTTGTGTTTTGATCAAGAGGATCAGACATCAGGCAAAGAAGTCTTAGTTGCGACTAGGCAATGAAGTTCTAGTAGGTTAGGTGGACTGAGGGGTAAAAAGTCTTGATGGGTCGAGGATCGGACATCAAACGGAAAAAAATTCCGCTTAAGGGGGTCTGTGGTTTTTGTTTGAGGGGGGATTGTTGAGGTTGTAAGGTTGCAAATATAGTCTTACATTGAAAACACATGAGAAAGATCGATCATAAGTTTATAAGAGAAAGATATCTCCATTAGTATGAGACCTTTTGTGGAGAACCTAAAAGCAAAACCAAGAGGGATTAAGTCTAAAATGAACAATATCATACCATTATGAAAATATCTAAATTCCTTCAATCCTAACAGAAGAGATACATCAACCAAAGTCAATAAAGAAGAGTCAAGTGTCACCTCTACAAGTAAAGGTATAAAAATTTCAATTTGTAAAAATAAACATCATATTATTTTCTTTGATGTAGGCAAAAAGGGCACTATAATAGCAAGTGCCCCAAATTCACCAAGAAGAAGGCTCATGTGACTTCCAAGAAGAAGAAGTCAAAAGGGTCGGTCCCATGATTCGAAAGGGCGAGGAGCACATTTTGTGTTTCTTGTACAATTAAAAAGGATATTATCAGAACCAATATCCAAAGGAAAGGAATCCAATAAAGAACAAATGAGGAAGCTCAAGTCAAGGGGGAGCTTCCAAGAATAAAACTAATATATCATTATTTAATGATGTTTCTTTACATCATGATAAAAAATCATGCTAAAAATAATTTTTATTATTTTAATACTATTTATCATGAAAATAGAAAGCATGATAATTTTAGAAAAAATTATTAAGTTTTTCATCCTAGGACTACCACACCTAAGGTTAGGGAACAATCTAGAATATTTAATGATAGAGCTTCAAAAATTATGACTAAAAGGAGAAAATCCAAGATTTTCATGAAAAATCTAAGTTTGAGAATGTAATGATGGAAAATCAAGTCTTGAGATAAATTAGACAGGACCCTAAAAAAATTGACAAATAGTGTCAAAGAGCTTAAGGAGCAAAACCTAGGTTCAAGAAAACAAGAACCTTCTAAGGGTAGGAAAGGTTTAGGATATAAACCAAGAGCCACAGAGGATGTGTCATCTTATTATAGAGTTCTATATAAGTATTAAATTAAATTTATGTCTAGGAGTCAATTCAATGCCATAAGGAATGTCATCCCTATAATTGACTGAGATGAGACTAGTTTGACTAAGGCTTCTAAGAAGCTTAGGAAAGTCATTAAAAAGTATCAAGAGAGGATATCCCTAGTTAATACCTAGAACACCCAAAGAGCACAAATAAATTTTGGGTTCCTAAGAGTATGTTCTCTATATCCTAGATGGTTTTAGAGTGTGTCAACTCTAATTGAAAGGGTAGTTAACCCAATCATGATGAATTTGACACTTTGGGGTATTTTCAAGATATTGTGATATCTTGAGAATGAGGAATGAACTTATTTACTCTTGAAGATTTAAATTGTGCCAAATTAAATTTTTGAAAATTTGAGCTTGATTAAATTTACACAAATAGGATAAAATTCAAAGAAATGCTAAGTTGGGAGTGTTGACATTTTCTTACAAAGTTAGGGCAAATTAGGCTTGCTTCTTGGCTTAGTGATTAGTTCATGATACTTAGTAAACCTAGGTATTCTTTTTATACTAAAAATGTCACGCCACCAGAGGTTCATGCTTGCTCGAAAATCGGGCAGCATCTCCCCTGTACGACGGACAAGTTGGAAAATTTATACATCACTCACAACAGATACAATGGCTCAGCCATCACAAATATAAAATAAAATTGAAATAAAACTCCACAACCACGTAGTTAATATCTTTAAGAAAAATGAAAATAACAGAGAGTCCGAATACAAAAGAAATGAACATACCAGACCAACAAGATATAAACATCAATATGCTAAAACAATACCAGATAAATAAAATAAATGCTAGTTAGGAATTAAATATGGAAATAAACCCAGACACTAAACCAAACTCAAACCAAATCAACATAGTGGGACTGACAACTAGATCCTCTCCTAGCTCCAGATAATGTATCTACCTGCTACCTGAAATAAAAGTAGATGGTGGGGGTGGTGAGTCCGGGCAGGCTCTGCGGGTATAAGAGTAGACAAATGCATGACATGACAAAAAGATATAACAAGCAACAGAAACAAAGGTATACAGTCTCTAGGAAACATAAGAACAACTAAGCATGTATGAAAACTGAGTGATAACATAATATCGAAACATGCATACACGTCAACCAAATGCAGCAGTCATAGTTCATATAAATCTAGCAAACACAAGAAAATGTATAATGCAATAAATGCATATGATGCAATGACATGTGCCACCCCTGACGTCAGTAAAGCGGCCATTACATCACATCTGTGTGGCCGAGTGGGTAGAGTTGTGATAACTGTGCCCACTCCAACGAATACCACTAATATATATGTGGTTGAGTGGATAGGCTGCTGAGGAGCCAACTACTCCAAAGACCTCGAGAAAAAGGGGGAGCCACCTACAACTCTAGTATCCCTCGAAAATAATAGTGAGGGTGTCAACTGCTTGGCTACAACTCCAACATCCACTGTACATGAGTGGTCGAGTGTGGTGTAACAGGACAGTTGCTCGACTCTAGCAACTACCACGACGAGTGGTTAAGTAGCGAAGCAATCAAATGACTGATGACGGCTTTACCAAGCCAACAGTCATTAGTATGCAATGGTGCAGATATGGTGTATGATACAAAAATGCACAAACACCCGAATATCAACGATGCAACGATATAAGCAACAAGTACCAAAACCAACAAATGCAACTAAACTACTAGGTCTACTAGGTAGTGTATCTCTAATGCTAACAAACCTAGTTGTGTTTAATGAACATTTTCAAGTACTCGTGTACAAGCGGTACTTTACAGAATAAAAACCAACAATGAGACTGTGCGGATATAAAATACGATTAACTCGAAGATCAAACGAAGAAAGTATCAACGGACGATATTAAAATAAACAACAGCAAAGAATAAGATCAAGCAACCCTACTCAGACGTAAAAAGCCATGCATTTAAGATAAATAACCTACAAGAATATAAAGGAGAAATACCTGCCTTAATTGTAGAACGTGTCCGAAAGAACCCCCGCGATCGTACACACGTAAATAGTCAAGGTCCTGTATCAAGATTAGAGATAAGCTATTTATACAACTAATTAATTAACCAAATAAGATACTAAACATAGTTAGGATAAAATCTTAATTATAACATCTACTTAATTAAATCTTTAATTAACGATGAATTCCTTCTTAACTTAAACCTCAAATTTTGGGGTTATGTTCTAATCCTTTGGGGTTCAAGGTGAAGGGTAGAATAATATCAACAGTTCAAACATCCAACCCAAAATTCACTAAAGATTTACATGGCAAAGTCTTACTACCCAACATCACCAAACCACAAACCCCTTTCCACCTCTATAGCCCACGACCACCACTACAACTCCTCAAGCCACGTCCAGCTTATGGCTTAGAGAATAACCACAACCAAGGATTTAACCCAAACTCCATACAAGGCAGCCACAACCCAACCCTACACAACATCAAACTCTATCGAAGCACGATACCAAACAGAACATCGAAGACAAATCTGAGCCAACAACAACCTACCAAACATGATCAAATTCCTAGACCACAAATCGCTGCCCAACACACAATCCTATCCTCAACTCCAAAGCCTCCATGCGAGCCCACATTAATCCAACCGAAGAACCCATTCAAACATGATCGAAACAACCCTAAGGACGCACCACACCAATCGATCCTCAAAAGCAAGGAAGATGAAGACTTACCCCATCTATGGATGTCGGCGACAAGAAAAGGTCGGGGAAGAGGATCGCCGCTTGGTTCACGGCAAGAAACGAACAAAGATGGCCTGGGGTTCTCCTGCGATGGCTGAGGGAAGGAAACGTCGCCGTCGCGTGCTTGCACGGGAAGGGAATCGCAAGGGAGAGGGGTTGCAACTTAGGGTTTGTGCGAGGAGAGGGTTGCGCTGCGTCCACTTGCTTGTGTGCGACGATGCGGGAACTAGGTTGGCGCCGAAAAAAAGGAGAAGAGGAAGATAAAGAAGCAAAGGTGGTGGTTCCGGCGTTGCTTGATTGCTGTGGTGTCAGGGAAAGAAAACGGGGAAGAGGGGGAAAGAAATGAATTATCGGAGGAGTTTTAGGGATTTTATTTATTTTAACTTTTTGCAAAAAGGCCCTCCATGTTCAGCTAATCCAAACAAGGCCCTTAATTTTGGGCTTTTAAGCTTTTAGCCCTCAAAATTTTGATATTTAACATTCTCCCCCACTAACAAAAATTTGGTCCCCAAATTTTGCTAGTAAAGCACAATAGGTATCAACAACTTAGATGCAATATAAATACTGAACAAAAACCAACCATATGCACCTCAGGTAAACAGATGAGGATAGCAAGCTCTGATCATATCCTCGATCTCCCAAGTAGCCTCCTCATCAGAGTGGTGTTGCCAACCAATCTTGACCAACCGAATAGTCTTGTTTCTCAACCGATGCTCCTTGTGCCCCAATATCCGCATAGGTATCTCCTTGTAAGTCATATCTGGCTGAAGTGTGATCGAGACCTCCAATAAAACATGTGTAGGGTCTGGTACATATTTCCTCAACATGGAAACATGAAACACATCGTGAACTCTAGCGAGAGATGGTGGTAATGTCATACGGTAAGCTACTGCTCCTATCTGCTCCAAAATATGAAAAGACCCAATGTAGCGTGGAACAAGCTTACCTCGTAACCTAAACCGCTTCACCCCTTTCATGGGTGATACTCGTAAGAATACGTGATTGCTCATGAAGATCTCCAAGGGCCTGCGTCTCCGATCTGCATAACTTTTCTGGTAATCCTGATCCTTTGACAGATGACGTCTGATAGTACGGACTAGCTCTTTATCATGCTGAATATTCTGAGGTCCTAGCAATTGAGATTCCCCAACCTCCTCTCAGAGGGTGGGTGTCATGCAAGCCTTACCATACAATGCCTCAAATGGTGCCATCTGGATAGCCAAATGATTGCTATTATTGTAGGCAAACTCAACCAAGTGTAGGTGATCCTTTCAGTTGCCTCCAAAATCCATAACACAGGATCTCAGTAAATCCTCTAGAGTCTGAATGGTACGCTCTGACTGCCTGTCTATCTGCAGATGAAAGGCTGTACTGAATCAAAGCTCGGTACCCATGGCCTGCTACAAACTCTGCCAAAATCGCAAAGTGAAACACGAGTCTCTGTCTGATATGATGCTCAGAGGGATACCGTGTAGTCTGATAATCTCACAGAAGTACATCTCTGCCAGCTTGCCTAGTGAATCTGTCCTCTGAATCCCCAACAAATGAGTAGATTTGGTTAATTGATCAACGATCACCCAAATCGCGTCGTGTCTTCTCTGAGTCCTCGGTAACCCTACAACAAAATCCATAGTGATGTGCTCCCATTTCCACTCAGGACTAGGGATCTTCTGCAGTAATCCAGCAGGTCTCTGATGCTCGATCTTCACCTGCTGGCACACTAGACCAGTAGGAACATCTCAAATCTCGATATATACGGGCTCCACCAGGATGTATAGCAAATCGAGATCGATGAGCCTCCTAAAGAAACTCCTCCAAGACCGGATGTGACTTAGGTATGCACAATCTCTCTTGGAAATATAGAATACCCTCGTCATCTCGTGTAAAGCCAGTCTACTGCACTGAGGCTATCCAACTGCCTAGGCACTGTAGATGCTAATCACTGACCTGAGCCTCTCTAATCCTCTTCCTGATCGAAGACTGAGCAACCATAGTCACCAATAACCCTTTCTCTGTCTGACCCTACTCCTCCAGTCCTAACTCTGAGAAACTCTGAACTAAGTGTGTGACTATAACCCGGTGACAAGCCAGAACACTCCGGGATTTTCTGCTCAGTGCATCTACAACCACATTAGCTTTCCCTGGATGACAACCTCGATCATCTAGGGATCTACGAAGATACCTCTATGGGAATCAACGTGTCCAAGAAAACCCATAGAAGACAACCAGAAAGCACATTTGCTAAACTTGGCATACAACTGCTCCCGTCGGAGTGTCTCCAGGATGATGCTAAGATGACGCGCATGTTCGTCCTCGGAACGGGAGTAAATTAGGAGGTCATCGATGAAAAGAATAACAAACTGATCCAAATACTCCATAAAGACCTGATTCATCAAATCCATAAATACTGCAGGAGCATTGGTAATCCCAAATGGCATTACCAAAAACTCGTAATGTCCGTACCGGGTGCGGAAAACTGTCTTCTAGATATCTAAATCTCTGATCCTCAGCTGGTGATATCCTGACCACAAATCAATCTTAGAATACACTGATGTATCCTTTAACTGATGAAACAAATCTTCGATACGAGGTAGGGGATATTTGTTCTTGATGGTCACTACATTTAACTGTCTGTAATTGATGCATAATCTCATAGAACCATCCTTCTTCTTTATGAATAGAATTAGCAAACCCCATGGAGATACACTAGGATGGATAAATCCCCTGTCAACCAACTCTTGAAGTTGAACCTTTAGCTCTTCCAACTCCTTAGGCGTCATACGATACTGAACCTTTGATGCCGGTGTTGTCCCCAGAATCAACTTAATCATGAACTCGACTTGCCTTCTAGGAGGCAAACCAGGAAGCTCCTCTAGAAATATGTCCGAAAATTCTCGAACCACTGGAAAATCTGAGAGCTGAGGGTTACTGCTGTCATTCGTGTTGATCAGTGACAATTAAAAACCCTAACATCCATGCGACATAAACTTCTGGGCCTGAAGTGCAGAGATAATCAAAATCCCATCATCTCTGGTGCTAATGAATTCCCACGAGGTTTGGTTCAGAGGTCGAAACGTGACCACCCTCGCTTGGCAATCGACTATGGCATGATAGGCCGCCAACGAGTCCATGCCCAAAATAATATCAAACTCTACCATCTTGAGAACTGACAGATCCACGGTGAGAGTATAATCGCCGAAATCCAATGGACATGCCTTGACTTCCTGCATGATATCCAATACCTCACCGGATGACAGAGACATTATGATCTAAGGGTAGGCAACCTACTAATCTTTCCCATAAATAACCATGATATAAAAGAACTAGAACTACCAGTATCAACAAGCAATTCAGCAGGAAATGCATAAACTGAAATCATACCACGGAAGACCGATCTATCGGCCCACTGTGCCTCCTCTTTGGTGATTGCATAAACTCATCCTATCTCTAGAACTAGAGGTGGCAACGACAAAACCTGCTGAGGCTGAGATGCTAACGGTCCGACAGTCTGCTGGGTTGATATACAGAAGGCCCAACCGACTGCTGAGGTTGATAAACTGTAGGCTGGTACGCTGGGTATGACTACTGATAGTACGACCCATCCTAGAATACTGAGACGCCGCTGGTGAGAGGTACTCATGCCCAGGCATACAATAAATCTGAATAGGTGGAGGAACTGCCTATTGACATCCTGTCTGTTACTGTTGGGATGACGTCTGAGTCTGACAGTCACCTTGCTGTGACCTCTGCTGTCCTGACCGACCTGCCTGGGAGTAATTGCTACAGACTTATGCTGAGCCTTCAAGGGACAACCTCGACTCTCATGACCTAGAAGCTTACAATAATAATAGATGGGATGCTCTAGAGGATAATCTGGTTACTATGGTCCCTGGATCCACATTGAAAACAATCACCAGTAGCAGACTTCCGGGTTTGTTGAGAACCCTATGATGATCCTGCTGAAAACCATCTAGACTTCTGGGGTTGAGAGTGAGGCCCAGAAATCTCCTGCATACTCTGACTCCTGCTACTGCGCTTCTGTCCAATAGTCTGTTATTTTTGAGTCTCTGCTGAATCCTGAGTTGTCTTCTTTCCTTTTTTCTTATCACCATGCAATTGATGCAGGATCATCTCTATGTGTAGAGCTCGGTCCAAAGCCTCTCGATAAGAAGATAGAGCCCATCCCGACATCCGTAACTGAATATATCCACCGAGACCCTGCGTGAACTGTGTCATCCACTCATCTTCGGTAGCCACCAACTAAGGATAAAACTCTGCCAGGCGATTAAATTCTGCCTCATACTCCAAAACTGAGCGATCTCCCTGGTGAAGACTAAGAAACTCCTACTGTCGGGCCATACGATATGCAGCTAGATAATACTGTAGGACCGGTGCCGTCGATAGAGGGGGGGTGAATATCGATCGTGAAAAATCTTTCGGAATTCTTCGTAAAACTTTTGTTCATTCTAGACTTAGAGTATTAGTAGCGCAGCAGAAAATAAATAGAACGAAAAACAAAGCAAAGGACACTGCGGATTTTTACTTGGTTCCCAACCCCCCAGGGTCAGTACATCCAAGGCCTATGCACGGGAACGCCCGTCCACTATTGGTCTCCTTCCCGGACTTTCTGGAGGTGGAGAAACTCGACTTACAGTGCAAGATTTACAAGCAATAATATAGAAAAATTAAGTGCGGAATTAAATAAAATCAAACCAACAAGACAAAGTCTGAAGCTCGGCCGATCTGGACCTCCGAAGTGCCGCGCACCTCCTCCTGGAGCCTCCCGATCATAGAGCCTCGTCTCTAGCACGTTGTCGTTGGTCAGAATGCTTGGAATGGTACTTGGCAGTTGTTGTTGAAGCAGAGGGGTCGAAGCCCCTTATATAGCACTCCTGGGGGCGCCCTGAACGTTGGGGGCGCCCCGGAAGACTCGGTCAAACTTTATCCCTGCGCCTACCTCACCGTAGCTGATAACAACTTTGACCAGGGCGCCCCGGACCTCCCGGGTGCCCTCATGAGGGCTTATCTGAGTTTCGGACTCGAAACTGCAAAAATAGCTTTGAACCAGGGCGCCCCGGATGCTCCGGGCGCCCCGCTTGACACATGTTCTGCCTGCTTCATTATAACACTGTTTTTAGCTTTGGCTGGGGGTGCCCTGATTGCATGGGGGCGCCCTGATTCAAGGCTGGCAGCACAGGTTTTTACCTGGTTTACCTGCTTTGTCTCCGGTTCTTGATACCTGCAAGATATAAAAACACAAAGCATAGATACATATAATGTTAGCCTTAAGGACTTGGTTCTGACTTCGGATTTGCACGAAACCCTAGGTCGAACCGGCACGAGTTCCCATCCCCGAGAACTCGCCCTTCACCTACTCCTTTCAGGAGACGGTTGCCACCCAGTCCTTCAGGTAGACTTTTGCTTAGCTTCCGATACTTCCGGACCTCGAGACGCCCAAACCCTGACCCGTCTCTACTCCTGTCCTTAGTCATCGCTCAGCTAAGTTGCTCAGTCCCTTGGACCAAGACTTCATTCCCCAGCAGCCCTTCGCCAGGTGCCTAGCAGTCCTTCGCTAGGTCTTGATTCCCTAGCAGTCCTTCGCCAGGTGCCTAGCAGCCCTTCGCTAGGTCTTCTATGCCTAGCAACCCTTCGCTAGGTGCCTAGCAGCCCTTCGCTAGGTCTTGGGGATTCGATACCTAGCAGCCCTTCGCTAGGTGCCTAGCAGCCCTTCGCTAGGTCTTAAGGTTTCGATACCTAGCAGCCCTTCGCTAGGTGCCTAGCAGCCCTTCGCTAGGTCTTGAGGTTTCGATACCTAGCAGCCCTTCGCTAGGTGCCCAGCAGCCCTTCGTTAGGTCTTAGGGTTTCGATACCTAGCAGCCCTTCGCTAGGTGCCTAGCAGCCCTTCGCTAGGTCTTAGGGTTTCGATACCTAGATTAACTAGGACTTTTCTTCAGCTTAGTTTACTTCTTCTTTGCTCCCCTTTGTCTGTTCATTGTATCACTGACTTAAGTGTATTGTCAAACATTAAAACACTTAAAGGAGAACATCATTGATGCAACTTGCACCAACAATCTCTCCCTTTTTGATGTTTGACAATAACTTAAGTTAGATTGGTTTAAAGGGGCTAACTTACTATCCTTGAAAAAATAAAAAATGATATAAGTTTTGAAACTATATTTTTGATTTTTGGGGAAATTTTTTTTTCAACTTCTAACTTAAGCACACCTCTCCCCCTTTATCATACATCAACAAAACAAAAGAAAATACTTGCACCAACAATGAAGATTTTTGGTTCTATTTGAAAATACTTAGTGCAAATTTTGAAAGCATTGTGTGGAAAATATGAATATTATGCATATTTTGCAAGTACTAACTATTTTTGAAGTAGATGAACTTTTGAAAAATCTAAGTAATTTTTGAAACATAAAATTTTACTTGACTAGGTTAATCTTCCAGTCTGACACCATCCTGGGAAACCTTGTTGACTACAAGGATATTTTCGTAAGTGTCCTTGAAGATTTTCCAAACTCAAGATTAAACATTTTTTTTTGTGAAATTGATCAAAACCAAATGAATTTTTGAACATACTGGTATTTTTAAAAAAATGATAGTATTTTGAAAGAATACTTATGTTTTTAGCAAAATTTGAAAATACCGTTCAAGAAGACATGTTATTAAATGATTCTTTTAATTTGACCTCCCCCTAAACATGACTCAGTCCTGGAAAGCTTGTTGGCCACAAGTACTCTTCCTCTGAGTCTTAAGGTTTGATTTAGATCAAAAGAATAGTCTAATAGTTTTCAAAATAAATAATTTAAAACTTGTCAGAATGTTGACTCAGACTCCCCCTAAAATTGACACGTCATAGGAGTCCTTTTTAAATCATGAGGTGGACCTTCCTCTGTGTCTTTAAGGTTTATCAAAATCAAATGAGCGATAATTTTCAAGTAGATAAATTTTGAAGCCACAATTTGGAAAGAAGATAATTTTGAAAACATGTGTGATGGAAATTAAGGTGCAGTTTTCGAAAAATATTTTTAATAAAAAGACCAAAACACTCCCCCTGCATCCAACACCGTTTGACTCTAACTAAGTGCCTTAAGGAACTTTAGTGTTGTCCTAAGAGGCTTATGTCTAATTGAGTGAGTCAAACAATTTTGAAAAGATATAATTTTTGAAAACATATAATATGTATATTCAATCAGACAAGCACGAATTCCATAAAATCATTATTATGTTGAAGCACTATTTTGAAAATATATTTTTAGGAAAATATTCTAATAATTTTGAGAAACAATTTTGAAGAATATTTTTCAATTCATTAGTCCTTAACATCTCACCCATTTTAGATGTATCAATACAGCAAGCATGGTTGCCTTATAGGTGTATTGTGAGATGCTTGAATCATTTTTCTTAATTTATTTTTAATTCTAAGATTTAATTGAAGCTTGTGTTAGATTTGAATTTGACAAGAAGTAACTTGAATTTGAATTTCAAAAATTGGCTTCCAGGTCTTGGCGAGGCACTAGGCCTTCTTTGGCCGTAGCCTTATTGGATCATCAACCCTTTCCTTGACAAAGCCTTTTAATGAAATTTCATTTTCAAAATCACTTTTTGAAAAATTCTGGTCTAACTAATTTGGATCTTGGATCGGTAGCTTCGGCTAGTTTCACCAGTCTAAAGAGACCAAGTAGAGAATACTTGACCTTATTAGAATTGACTTCCCTAACGTACTATCATCTCACCGCCACCCAATACTAGGTTAATCAAGTTTCAATTATTCTTTTTCCTATGGCCGTTCTAATACATGCATAAACTTTAAATATGAGTGACATGTCATATATTTAAAATAAATAGCAAATGCATGACATGGGAATTATGCATGAGTCAACCAATTCAAATTATTTTATTTAGGTTTCTAAAAATGTATCAAATTCCCGATTTGATACATGTCGTGTGAACCCATGAATATGTCAACCCACTTTGACATATTTAATGTTATTAATTTTAATCGTTACAGTTTGGGTAAAATTTTATTTTAGTTTGAGTTTAAGTTATTTAAGATTTTAGTTGGATTCAAGTTAATTACGAATTAATTGATGTTGAATTAATTAGAAATTAATTGATTAGGATTAATATTGAAGTTAATTTAATTGGAGTTTTAATTTGAATTCAACTTAATTTTAATTTTAATTAATTTGAATTTAAATAATTGAGATTAATTAATTTGAATTTAAATAATTAAGATTTAATTAAATTAATTTGAATTTAAATAATTGAATTTAATTTGTTTTGACTTTAATTTGAATTTAATTAAGATTTAATTTAAATTTAATTAAGATTAAATTAAGAGATTAATTAATAATTGTGGGTTTAAATTCATCATTTTCATTATTTCGAAAATTTCTTCTTCATCTTTATCTTTCTTTTCAAGTTTTTCTAATAATTTTGATTTATTTGAATTTTTGTAATTTTTATTAACTATGACCTTTATCTTAGATAGTTCCATATCCTCCTTAAGATTAGATCTTTCTATATCCTCACAGTAGGTGGAGTAAAATGGGTCACTAGTTAAATTTTTGTAATAACTTTCAAGATTATCCATAATTAAGTTATCATCTAGGAGAATTTTATCTTTATTATCCTCAAGGTTTTCAAATTTGAATTCAGAATTATCCTTAGGATTTTCGAATTTGAATTCCGAATTATCCTTAAGATTTTCGAATTTGAATTCCGATTTATCCTTAGGTTTAATTTTATCTGATTTAAAATTATCAGACTTAAAATTATCAGAATTAATTTTATCAGAAAAATTATCAGAATTAATTTTATCAGAATTAATTTT
Organism: Boesenbergia rotunda; assembly: GCA_024364735.1. Taxonomy (NCBI): domain Eukaryota; kingdom Viridiplantae; phylum Streptophyta; class Magnoliopsida; order Zingiberales; family Zingiberaceae; genus Boesenbergia; species Boesenbergia rotunda. Next base: position 205,101 of record JAGFNQ010005017.1, on the reverse strand, counting down.
ATCAGAATAATTATCAGAATTAATTTTATCAGAATAATTATCTGAATTAATTTTATCAGAATAATTATCAGAATTAATTTTATCAGAATAATTATCAGAATTAATTTTATCAATTACTGAATTGATATTCTGAATTAAACAATTAATTTTTGATATTTTAATCATATCTGTATTTTTTAATTTGACATGCAAGATATTAATTCTATTGTGCAGGTAATCTAATTTATCAGGAAAATTAACTAAGTTATCATAAGATAGTGCATGAATTTGTAAAGTTTTTGGAACATAAATTTTTCGTACCTTTGCCGGACATTTGTTTTTGTAGTGTCCGAATTTTTCGCACTTGAAGCATTGCACGTGATCCTTGTTTTTCCGGACTCCTAGCGCTGGTATCCCCTTTGCCGTTGGTGATGTAGACCGAATCTTACGAGTAGGGCACTGATTTTTATAGTGCCCTCTCTCCCTGCACGTGAAGCATGTAATATGAAATTTAAAAACAGACATTTAAATAAAATATACCTGATTCACCCAAGGCTCCCCCTCAACTCCTGGCGTCGTTGCTCCGTCGGCGGTTAGTCCGGTGAAGAGCGGCTCGGCTCTGATACCACTTGTAGGACTGGTGCCGTCGATAGAGGGGGGGGGGTGAATATCGATCGTGAAAAATCTTTCGGAATTCTTCGTAAAACTTTCGTTCGTTCTGGACTTAGAGTATTAGTAGCGCAGCGGAAAATAAATAGAACGAAAAACAAAGCAAAGGACACAGCGGATTTTTACTTGGTTCCCGACCCCCCAGGGTCAGTACATCCAAGGCCTATGCACGGGAACGCCCGTCCACTATTGGTCTCCTTCCCGGACTTTCTGGAGGTGGAGAAACCTGACTTACAGTGCAAGATTTACAAGCAATAATATAGAAAAATTAAGTGCGGAATTAAATAAAATCAAACCAACAAGACAAAGTCTGAAGCTTGGCCGATCTGGACCTCCGAAGTGCCGCGCACCTCCTCCTGGAGCCTCCCGGTCGTAGAGCCTCGTCTCTAGCGCGTTGTCGTTAGTCAGAATGCTTGGAATGGTACTTGGTAGTTGTTGTTGAAGCAGAGGGGTCGAAGCCCCTTATATAGCACTCCTGGGGGCGCCCTGAACGTTGGGGGCGCCTCGGAAGACTTGATCAAACTTTATCCCTGCGCCTACCTCGCCGCAGCTGATAATAGCTTTGACCAGGGTGCCCCGGACCTCCCGGGCACCCTCATGAGGGCTTATCTGAGTTTCGGACTCGAACTGCAAAAACAGCTTTGAACCAGGGCGCCCCGGACGCTCCGGGCACCCCGCTTGACACTTGTTCTGCCTGCTTCATTATAACACTGTTTTTAGCTTTGGCTGGGGGCGCCCCCACTATTGGGGGCACCCTGATTGCATGGGGGCACCCCCACTGCTGGGGGCGCCCTGATTCAAGGCTGGCAGCACAGGTTTTTGCCTGGTTTACCTGCTTTGTCTCCGGTTCTTGATACCTGCAAGATACAAAAACACAAAGCATAGATACATATAATGTTAGCCTTAAGGACTTGGTTCTGACTTCGGATTTGCACGAAACCCTAGGTCGAACCGGCACGAGTTCCCATCCCCGAGAACTCGCCCTTCATCTACTCCTTTCAGGAGACAGTTGCCACCCAGTCCTTCGGGTGGACTTTTGCTTAGCTTCTGATACTTCCAGACCTCGAGACGCCCAAACCCTGACCCATCTCTACTCCTGTCCTTAGTCATCGCTCAGCTAAGTTGCTCAGTCCCTTGGACCAAGACTTCATTCCCCAGCAGCCCTTCGCTAGGTGCCTAGCAGTCCTTCGCCAGGTCTTGATTCCCTAGCAGTCCTTCGCCAGGTGCCTAGCAGCCCTTCGCTAGGTCTTCTATGCCTAGCAACCCTTCGCTAGGTGCCTAGCAGCCCTTCGTTAGGTCTTGGGGATTCGATACCTAGCAGCCCTTCGCTAGGTGCCTAGCAGCCCTTCGCTAGGTCTTAAGGTTTTGATACCTAGCAGCCCTTCGCTAGGTGCCTAGCAGCCCTTCGCTAGGTCTTGAGGTTTCGATACCTAGCAGCCCTTTGCTAGGTGCCCAGCAACCCTTCGCTAGGTCTTAGGGTTTCAATACCTAGCAGCCCTTCGCTAGGTGCCTAGCAGCTCTTCGCTAGGTCTTAGGGTTTCGATACCTAGATTAACTAGGACTTTTCTTCAGCTTAGTTTACTTCTTCTTTGCTCCCCTTTGTCTGTTCATTGTATCACTGACTTAATTGTATTGTCAAACATTAAAACACTTAAAGGAGAACATCATTGATGCAACCTGCACCAACAAATACTTGCCCTCAAAAGCTTCGTGAAAAGAACCCCAAGTAATTGGCTGTCCACCCATAATAGTCTTCTGCATGTTCCACCAAATGAAGACCTGATCTCGAAGGTGATAAGTAGCCAACTCCACCTTCTCTATGTTTGTGAGAGTCATATAGCTGAAGTTGCTCTCCAATGTCTCCAACCAGGCACGAGCATCATACGGATCTGGTTCTCCATGGAACAGTGTGAAACAACACTTCACAGACACTGCCAATAAAGAAATCCAAGCTCTGTCCAGAATCCAACCCGCTTGGGCAGGGGGTACCACTGGTGGCACTGCATGGACTGCCACTGGTGGCACTGATGGACCTGCCTCTGATGGTATTACTGGAACTGCTATCGGATAAGGAGGTTCTCTCAGTGGTGGAGGTCTCAGTTCACCCAAAAGGTCCTGGTGAGCTAGTCCTCGACCAGTTGGCTCCACCCTAGTGGGTCTCTCAACCTCCTGACTCGAATCTCTCTCTGACTCCACTGGCCTCCCCCATGATCGTCGTCCACGACCACATACACAGGGTGAAGACAACTCAATACGATGAGGCATACCTACTAACAAAACCAACACACATTACTTAGATATAATTTTATCAAAATTTAAAACCAACTTACTTTTTGTTTGCCGGGAGAGATCTCATCACTGCTAAGTCCCAAAACACAATCATGCCAAGAAGATGACTCCGCAAAAATATAAAAATCCGTACACTATAGATAGACCTCGTAAAACAACTCCATAAACCCACAAACACCAAATTACATCACAAAACCTCGCTCTGATACCAATAATTGTCATGCCCCCAGAGGCTCATGTTTGCTCGAAAATCGGGCAGCATCTCCCCTATACGACAGACAAATTGGGACATTTATACATCACTCACAACATATACGATGGCTCAGGCATCACCAATATTAAATAAAACCGAAATAAAACTCCACAATCACGTAGTTAATATCTTTAAGAAAAATAAAAATAACAGAGAGTTCGAATATAAAAGAAACGAACATACCAGACCAATAAGATATAAACATCAATATGCTAAAACGATACTAAATAAATAAAATAAATGTTAGTCTAGAAATTAAATGCGGAAATAAACCCAGACACTAAACCAAACTCCAAACCAAATCAACATGGTGGGACTGGAAACTTGATCCTCTCCTGGCTCCAGGTAATGCATCTATCTGCTACCTGAAACAAAAGTAGATGGTGGGGGTGGTGAGTCCGGGCGGACTCTACGGGTATAAGAGTAGACAAATGTATGACATAATAAAAAGATATAACAAGCAACAGAAACAATGGTGTACATTCTCTAGGAAACAGAAGAACAAAAAAAACATATATGAAAACCGAGAGATAACATAATATCGAAACATACATGCATGTTAACCAAATGCAGCAAACATAGCTCATTTAAATGCAACAAACACAAGAAAATACATAATGCAATAAATGCATATGATGCAATAAAATGTACCACCCCTGATGCCATTCAAGCTGCCATCACATCAATCTGTGTGGTCGAGTGGGTAGGTCTATGACAACGAATACCACTAATATATATGTGGTTGAGTGGACAGGATGCTGGGGAGCCAACTACTCCAAAGACCCCGAGAAAAAGGGGGAGCCACCATTAGCTCTAGTATCCCTCGAAAACAACGGTGAGGGTGTTAACTGCTTGCCTACAACTCCAATATCCACTGTACATGAGTGGTCGAGTGTGGCGTAATAGGCTAGTTTCTCGCACTCTAGCAACTACCACGACGAGTGATTGAGTGACAAAGCAACTAAATGACTGACGACGGCTTAACCATAAGGAAGCCAATAGTCATTAGTATGCAATGGTGCAGATATGGTGCATGTATCTGCACCTAATGCAGATATGCAACAGTTGTTAGTATGCAATGAGGCACCTCAGGTATTGATTAGATTCGACCACCTATGAGGTGCCTCTATGGGCTCATTGCCCCTAGGCGCCCAAGAAGGTAGATTTTATCCCCTGCGTGTTATTCGTTGGTTGGATCAGATTCGACCACCTTTGTGGCACTTTTATGGGCTCTAGGGTGCCAGGATGCTTACTATATAAGGGGGTTCACCCCCTCAGTTCAGGATATTAATCTTTTCATCCGATTACTCATTCTCTGGAAGAAAATGTGCTAAGACGAAGCTCTGCAACCAAGGAAGCTCCAGGAGGAAGTGCACGGCGCTTCAGACTTCCGGATTGGTCGGGATTGTCATTTTTATTAGTTTGCATTTACTTACAAGTTGTGTTCATTTCAGTATCATTATTGTGCTTGTACAAAAAACTGTAAGATGGATTTCTCCGCCTCCGAAAAACTTCCAGAAAGGAGACCACTAGTGAATGGGCGCTACCCGTAATTAGGCCTTGGACGTACTGACCTTGGGGGGTTAGGAACCAAGCAAAAATCTCGCATGTTTGTGTTGTGTATTTTCTTTATTTATTATTCCACTATGCTACTAATGACTCTATTATGAAGTTAAATGAATGAATGACTCAAAGATGAAAGAAAGTTCATGTCAATATTCACCCCCCCTCTATCGACGCCGCCTATCCTACATCTCATTAGCTAGTGTTAGTTCTATTTGTATGCTTACTTTATCTCTATCTAATGTATATGATATTCCCAATATTACCTCAAATATTATCTCAATTAGTCAATTATGTGATTTTAGTTTCTCAGTTTCTTTTATTTTATATTCATTGTATGTACAGGATTTGTGGTTCTAGAAGCAGATTGGAATAGTTCTTAGGCAGGGGGATTGTATGTATTGAGTTTCAGATGTTACAACTTCTAGTATTGATTTGTTAGCCTTTTGGTTATGTTCTACTTCTTTTGATTTTTTATTTATGGGAATCTTGTCTTGGACATATTTCTTCTTCTCGTTTTAAATACTTAGCTTTTAAGGTAAATTTAAGGAAATTGCAAACTCATGATATTTCAAATTGTTGTAGTTGTAAATTAACAAAATTCTCTACTTGACCTTTCTATAGAAGTATCTCTGTTTCTCTTACACTATTTGAGTTGGTCCATTTTGATGCATGGGGTTCATCTTCGATTCATACAAAAGGTGGATTCCGTTATTATATTTCCTTTATTAATGATTGTATGCGTTATACTTGGGTTTATCTTATAAAATATCGCTATGATTTTCTTAGTATCTATCATATGTTTCATATCATGGTAAAAACTCAACATATATAATGCTTTCAATGTGATTTGGCTAGTGAATGTGCATCAAATTTTTTTTCTAAACTACTTACCTCCGGAACAAAAGGGTGTTGCTAAAAGAAAATATAGACATATTATTATTGTATGTTCTCTCCTATTATCTACATATGTTTCTAGCGAATTCTGCTAGGGGGGGATCTATTCATACTCTAGTCCATTCTAGCAATAGAATTCCATCTTTTAGTATATCTAGTTTATGTCTTTTCGAAAAATTATATGGTTATATTCTTGATTTTCTGCCCTAAAAATTTTTGGAACCACATATTTTGTCCTCCGTTCTCATAGTGAGCGTAGTAAGCTTAGTTCTAGGTCTAGTATTTGTGTTTTTCTTTGCTACAATGTGGGTCAAAAGGAATAAAGATGCTATCATCCAGTTAGTCAAAAACTTTGCTAAGTTATTATTTTTCTTGAACATATTCTATTCTATTCCATTTTCTCTAACACTCCTAATCTTCAAAAAATCTGATCTCACTAATATTGATCTCTTTGGCACTGACTACGATGGTATGTCATCTCATGTTTCCCCACAATTAGACCACCCTTGAACCTTTTCTTCTAATGATGCTACTTGCAGGATTGACACTCATGTATATTCTAGTCATCAACTTACTGATAATCCCTCCTCATATTACTGCTCCCCATTGTTGGTGCAGGCAGCACCTAAGTCAAACCTGGGTTTTGATAATGGCAAAGGGTTCAGAAGTTAAGATGTTATTGTGTTCTAACATGTTCACTAAGTGTGCAGGAAGAAGTCCTAGGTACACTAGGCAAGAAGTCCTGGCAAAGGTCTGGGCAAAGAAGTCCTAGTCAAGGACTGGGCAAGAAGACCTAACCGGAAGATGGGGAAAGAAGTCCTGGTCAAGGACTAGGCAAGAAGACCTAACCGGAAGTTGGGCAAAGAAGTCCTGATCGAGGTCTGGGCACGAAGTCCTGGCAAGGGGCTAGGCACCGAAGACCTGACCGAAAGTTGGGCAAGAAGACCTGACTAGAAGTTAGGAACGAAGACGTGGTCAGGTGGATTGGGCAAAAGTCCAACCGGAGGAGCCGGTTAGCAAAAGGTAAACTCTCCTGAGAGGAGTAGGTGAGGACGCGTTCCCCGTCGAGGGAACAGTAGGCGTCGGTTCGACCTAGGGTTCCATTTGGGAGACCCGAAGTCAGAACCAAGACAGCTACGGCTGTAAATAAAGACTAACATTCTTGCTTTGTTTGTTTTGGAACTAACCCTGGTTGCAGGGACCGAAGGATTGTGTTTCTGCAGGTCAGAACGCCCCAGAGGAAGGGGCAGGCAACTGGGCTACGTTAGTAATATGAGAGAAGTGTCCTAAGGCAATCGCCTTATGATTGTAATCATTTACTTTAATAAATGAATATTCACTATTTGAGTATACATGTTCGTGTATTTGATTAAGATCTTAAACTCATTTACTAAATGTCCGCAATACAATTCGCAGCATGAGAGAATTTGTGATGAATTCACAACTAGTGATTATCTCTACATGTGCAATTGTGAAGTATTGAAATTGTCCCTAGTCGATGAATTGATAAATACGGACACTATCAATTCTGTTGAGACTAGCATGGATTATTCTCTAATCAGCTGATTCTCACTGGCTGGTGACATTGGGATGTCCGGAGATAAACATGAATGCTAGTTAAGGGAAGTAGTTCATTGGAGTGACTAGCTGTAAAACTTCATATGGTAATCTACATATAAATATGTCAATGAAGTTCTTACTGCAGCTTAAGTGTGATGTTCCTTTGACTTGCGGTGTTCAAGTCATCTTGGTCATGAAGACTTATACTTTGACATCTTAAGCAAGCATCTCCAAGGAGGTGTGGACCCAGGATGATTGCGTATAAGCCGAAATGCCCGAAGATGTTTGAACAGCCTACAAAGGATTCACCACTCCTTGCGAGGAGACGTATACCAAAGGCCTATCGTCGGATTGTTACTCGAAGCCTCTGGCTAGAGCATCACATGTTCCGAGTATGAATCTCTCAGAAACATGAGAGTAATTAGAATCCGTTGGACGAGAAAGACATTACTTGGGCTAGGTGTGACGTAGTCAACCTAGTTGGGACTGACACACATAGACCGTGTCCTGAACCAAGTGGGTATAAGATGGTGAAGGGAATGAGGCACGATTCATTAAAGCTGCTGAAGGGTTTCAGAATAGTTTCTGAGGTCAACCGTTGATCTTTCGATTAATTGGGGATCATGATGTACTACTAGGTGCCACTCATGATCGTTCTATAAATGGTTAATTATAGACGGCCAACATAAATCGAAAGCCTATTTAGTCACACGCACTACGAGTAATCCGAGGGATTTAAAACGAGTTGAAAATTGGATTTTCCGATCAAGAGAGATAAGTCGAATCTGAATTTTTCAGAGACGCATCGGAAGCATAAAATGGCTAAGTCTTTTGAAGACTTATTGAACGAATTAAATGAGTTTAATTCGTGAGATCGTGGCTTGGGTTTGGCCGGCCAAAGAGGGTCCCCACCCTCTTTGTTTGGCCGACCACAATAAGAGGGAAGAACCAAATTGTTTGGTTCAAATTTATAAAATAAACCGCGCGTGGTTTGTCTTATAAAATTATGGATAAAGAAATTTGTATAAAGAAATTTATATAAAGAAATTTATATAAAGAGATTTATTTTCATGGAAATTAAAATAAACCTTGGATGGTTTATTTTATTTTATAAAATCAATAATGGATTGATATTACATGATAAAGAAATTATATAAAAAAATTTATATAAAGAAATTTCTTTCCATAATAAAAGGGAGACATGGTTGTTTTTATATAAATTAAGTTATAATAAAAACTTAGCATAACGGAATAATTCATAGAAAAATTTATAAGATAAATTTCTTATGAAAAATTTATTCCGTTAAGAGGAGACTTGGCGATTAAGAGNTACTGTGTCGGCCGAGTGGGTAGAGCTGTGACACTGTCCACACTCTGCCATCACTGCTCCTGAGTGACCGAGTGGACATGATGCTGGTGGAGTAAACACTCCGCCCCATGTATATATGGGGGAGATATCTCTCTCATCTTCTCTGGTCTATGGGAAGAGAAGGGACCCCTGAGCGGACGAGCGGAGCAGTACAGAGCAAATGCACACACCCAGCGGTATCCACTAACCCATGAGTGGCCGTGTGTGCATATCATGTGCCGGAAGACGATTATGCTCAACCACAAGGGAGTCGCTGATCGCCGGCATGCAACAGTGCAGGTATGGTGCATGACTACCACATGCAACCCAACCAGGTCATCGACACATAACTCAACCTATCATGCACAAGTCATATGTATGCATCATAACCCAACCAATCCTATATCCAGACACATGTGCAAGTATGACTAGAATCAATCAATGCAACCATACAATGGTATGCAAAACCCTATCCACATACTCATGCTCATACCAATGCTATACAGAATCAGATAACAAATAAACGAGACTGTATAGAAGAAAATTTAGATCATATCCAAGGTCAAGCATAAGTATCAAGCAGGATAACAAAACGGTAGCAGATAAAGGTCAATATCATCCTATTGCATAAATAACAAATAGCCATGCATAAAGATAAAGTGGATCTACAGATACAAGCAAGAAGTACCCACCTCCAAGAAAGTGAAGTCCGTATCACAAGCAGAAAGAACCACCCACCAATAATAATCCGATCAATCTCCTGTATCAAGGATATATTTAATTAGCTATTACAAAGATAGTAGCTAGCTAATCAATCCATAACCCATGCTCGGGTTAACCTAACCATTCCCTTTCCATTTAGTTGCCTCTAATTAAATGAAAGGCTCCTAATTACACGCGTAATTAAGATTTGGGATATGTTTTACTTTAGGTTTAATCAAAAACTTCCATCCAACTCTAAGTATCAGGTGACAACATCACAAGATCTAAATGTTAAGCTAACAACCTAGTCCGGCTAAATCGAATAGACGAACTACACATATACAGTTAGGATTGATTTCAATTCCTACCTATTACAAAACCTAAGCTGTTCCACCACACTTCCGCAGCTAAAATCAAACTTCAATTTAATGAGCAAGCACATTCCTAGATCAAGTCGATCACAGCAATTACATCAACATATGAACAAAACTCACAGACATTCGGATTCTTACCTCACATTCCAAGCGGTCAAAATCCAATTCCCTTTTCACAGCTCCAATTAAAAACAATCCAAGCAACCAGAATCTGTACAGGGAGATGCTAGCAGATTCAAGATCCATTTTACACCCACAATAGATCAAAACAGTCACTGATCAAAAAAAACATTTCATTAGGAAATGGGTTGGTGGTTCTCACCTAGGTGCCGGTGAATCTTCCCTGCCTAAATCTGGCGCGATTAGCTACAACAGGTGAGTGTCCTCTTCCCAGCAATCTCCTCCTCCTATGAACTCTAGATCAGTTCCAAGAGGGTCGAGATCCCAATCTCAGCTGGGGAGGACCGGGGTGATCCCTAATCACACAGCAACAATATCAAAAACGCTCTATCGTATCAATCCCAAGAAAACGAATCAAGAATCGATGGATTTGGCTTACCTCAGATCTCGGGCACCCACTCTTATTTCCCATTCCATCGATTCCTGAACGAGGAGATGATTCCAGTGGTCGGCGAATGGGATTTCTCTACAATTAGGGCTCGCTAAAGAATGGACGACGAAGAAGAGGGGATCGGCTGGAGCTTAGCTACGACGACATGAGAAGGGAAGGAGAACGCCTGGAGGAAGTCGTCAGCGGCTAAGGTTCGCGAGAAGAAAAGGGAAGGAAGGGAGGTTGGCGCTGCTGCGGGTTCGGGCTAGGGTAGCGAGACGAGGGGGAGGTGAGAGTTAAGTGAGTGGACTTTTGCAAAAAGCCCCTTTAATCCCTTAAAATGTTTAGTTGTATTCCATTTAACTCCCCAAAATTTTGTCTAAGAGCCCGAAAACCCTAGGGTGTTTTTTGAAAAATTTTTTAGAGTAGAATAAAAGTGTCGGATTTAACACTCCTGCTAGGGGACAATGCTGCAATTCGTGAACAGGAAGTTGCTACTCTTGTTAACCCTTTGCAATTGTTGAATCCAATTGTTGAATATGAGCCTGTTGCACTGCTAACTAATATGTCAGAAGACATGGTGCGGGCACATTCTCTTCTCCTGCACATTTCGGTGGAAGTGAACGGGAAGAAAGTCCATGCGATGGTTGACACAGGGGCAACTCATACCTTTGTGTCTGCCAAATTGGTGAAGGAATATGGGTTACCAGTGAGCAAATGTCCAACCTATATCAAGTCCACGAATGCAAAGGCGCAGGTAGTTGTGGGTATGACTTCCAATGTTCCTTTATCTGTTGGCTCTTGTGTGGGAAAAGTAAATATGATGGTGATTCCTCTTGAGGATATTCAATTGATACTTGGTATTGACTTCTTATGGAAGACGAAAACAGTTCCAATGCCTCACTTGGATGGAGGGATGGTAATGCAGGAATCAAATCCATGCTTTGTTCCCTACATACACCCTTATGTCACGAGCCAGAAAAAGGAGAAAGCCAACACTATATCCGCTGTTTCTCTAGAGAAATGCTTGAAACGAGGGAAAACAACTTACCTGGCAGCCTTGATTGACAACAAACTTGACAAAGATGGTGAGTTGCCTAGTTGTGTCAAAGATATTCTTACAAAGTTTGTTGATGTGATGCCTCCAGAGTTGCCAAAAAGGTTGCCGCCAAGAAGGACCATCGACCATAAAGTCAAGTTGATTCCTGGGGTTGTCCCTCCCGCATGACCCCCATATCGAATGTCTCTGTTGGAACTTGCAGAATTACGGAGGCAGTTGAATGAATTGTTGGAGGTAGGATATATCCGCCCATCCAACGCTCCCTATGGTGCACCGGTGTTGTTCCAGAAAAAACGGGATGGTGGCTTGAGGATGTGTGTGGATTATCGAGCTTTAAACAAAGTGACGGTGAAAAATAAGTATCCTGTGCCGTTGGTGCAAGATTTGCTGGACATTGTGCAAGGCATCATGGTTCACAAAACTTGACTTGCGATCAGGCTATTGGCAAGTCAGAATTGCAGAAGGGGACGAAGCAAAAACAACTTGCGTGACTTGATATGGCTCCTATGAATTTTTGGTCATGCCGTTTGGTTTGACAAATGCTCCTGCTACCTTTTGCAATTTAATGAATGAAGTGCGATATGACTTCCTTGATAACTTTGTTGTAGTTTACTTGGATGATATTGCAATCTACAGTAAGTCATTGGAGGAACACTTGGACCACTTAAAGACAGTGTTGATGTGGCTAAGGGAGCATCAACTTTATGTGAAACAAGAAAAGTGCGAATTTGCTAGCCAAGAAATAATGTTCTTGGGACATATGGTCAGCAAGCACCATGTACAGATGGATCCGAAGAAGGTATAGGCTATTGTGGATTGGCAAACACCTTCAACCGTCCCTGAACTTCGATCATTCTTGGGCCTAGCAAATTACTACCGCAAATTCATTGCTGGTTATTCAAAGAAGGCTGCCCATTGATAGACTTACTGAAAAAGAATGAGCGGTGGGAATGGACAGATGCTTGCAAAGAAGCCTTCGAGATTTTAAAGACAACCATAGCATCTGAACCAGTGTTGCGCTTGTTAGATTTTGAGTTGCCTTTTGAAGTGCATATGGATGCTTCTGATAAAGCAATTGGTGGCGTGTTAGTGCAAGAAGGCCATCCAGTCGCTTTTGAGAGCAGAAAACTTAATCTTGCTGAACAGAAATATTCAGCACATGAAAAAGAAATGGTAGCTGTGGTTCATTGCCTGTAGGTTTGGAGAGTTTACTTATTGGGGATAAAATTCCTTGTGAAAACTGATAATGTTGCTAACACTTTCTTTGCCACCCAAAAGAAATTGTCTCCTAAGCAGGCTCGATGGTAAGAATTCTTGGCAGAATATGAATTTGCATTGGAGCACAAACCTGGCAGACATAATCAAGTTGCTGATGCAATAAGTTGGAAAGAAGTTTTTGCCACTTTCTACTCTATGGCAAGAGAATCGGATATGCTGGAAAGGGTAAAGGTTGTTGTTGCAAGTGATACAACTTATGGAAAGTTGGTGTAGCAAGTAAAAGATGGAACCATACGACGGTGTTGGATCGAGGACGATCTCTTGGTGTACAAAGGCGGGAGGATCTTTATACCTGCAGCAGGCAGCTTGCGAAGAGAGTTGCTGAAGGAATCTCATGTCCCACACTGGGCGGGTCATCCTGGAGTTGAAAGAATGCTTGCTCTCTTGGCCCGTTCTTACATCTGGCCTAAAATGGAGGAAGACGTGGAAGCTTATGTAAAAACTTGTCTTGTGTGCCAACAAGACAAAACGGAGCGGAAGAAGAAAGCAAGATTGCTTCAACCGTTGCCGATCGCAGAAAAACCATGGGTTTCGGTTTCTATGGACTTCATCAGCGGGTTTCCAAAAGTTAATGGCATGTCTACTATCATGGTGGTGGTAGACAGATTCTCAAAGTATGCTGTGTTCATTGCGGCTCCTTCAGCTTGTCCATCCGATGTAGATGCTGAACTCTTCTATCGGAATGTGGTGAAATATTTTGGCTTGCCTAATGATATTGTGAGTGACAGGGACACAAGATTTACAGGGAGATTTTGGACTTCATTGGTCAATATGATGGGAACGGATCTTAAATTCTCTATTGCTAATCATCCGCAAACAGATGGCCAGACCGAAAGGATCAACCATCTACTTGAAGAGTACTTGCGGCACTATGTCACGGCAAGTCAGAAAAATTGGCTGGAGCTCTTGGACAGCGCACAATTTTGCTACAATCTGCACAAGTCTGCAGCCACAGAAAAGAGTCCCTTTGAGATAGTGTTAATGGAGCTACCAATAACTCCCATAGAGATAGCCAAGCAAAAATCTGGAGGGAAATGTCCAACAACATACAAATATGGAAGGGGAAAGCAAGAATTACTTGAGGAGGCCCGAGATAGTCTGCGAAGAGCTGCCAAGAGAATGAAAAAGTATGCTGACAAGAGGCGAAGACTTGTAGAATTCTCTATTGGGGATAAAGTTTTGCTGAAACTCACTCCTCAAATCTGGAAGTGAATCAGTAGCAAGAATGCTCATCGGGGACTAATTGCCAAGTACGATGGGCCATTCGAGATCATGGAGAAAGTGGGAAATGTAGCCTACAGGCTGAACTTACTTGAAAGGCTAAAGGTACATCCAACTTTTCATGTAAGTTTCTTGAAGAAATTCCATGCAGATGAAACAGATCCTTCAAGAAACAGTACCAAGAGGGCTCCACCAGTGGTAAGGAAGCAATTCACTGATGATGTCAAAGAGATCCTTGACCACAGAACCTTCGGAATGAGCAAGAAGAATCGAAGGACAGAATTCTTGATCCTTTGGAAGGGAAAACCAAAATTGGAGGTCACTTGGGAAAGAGATGTTATTCTTTGGCAATTTGAAAAACAGATTCAGGCATTCCTACAGAAGTGTTTGACGAGGACGTTGAGTTCTTCTGGTGGGGGTGGTTTGTTAGCCCCCTAGTTCGATGGCACAGTTGGGCACAAGGATTTGTCCGTTGCTCCTTTGATCCAACTTATTGGGCATGTGCGTAAGGCATGCAAAGCAGCGGCAGGATTTGGGACAGTGCGCGGGGACTGTCCAAGCACAAGTTGAGCAGGGGTCGACTTGGATCGTGGCGAACATATGCGAAGATGGGACGTGCGGAGTCTAAACATTTTGCCAAGCATGGCTCGGAGGAAAAGCGAACCATGGCATGCGGTGGGCGCATGGAAGACAACATGAGGGATGGAGCAGCAAGGAAGCTGTTCATGCCCAAGTCCGTGGTGCAGGACTTGGGTCAGGCAACAAGGCGCGCGGCTAGCAATTGGCATGGAGCCAAAGCACCATTTTGTAGAGCTAGGCCTGGGCCAAGCACATGGGTGCAGGCTGAGCATTGGCATGGTGCCAGCAATGAGGTGGATGAACAATTGTGTACATATGGCAAGGTAGTTGAACAAACTACCATGCAACCACTTGTAATCGCTTGCAACCGCTGTAACCGCCAGAACCAACTCTTGCCTATGCGCTTTGTGGAATAGAACAATATTTTAGAATCAATAGAAAAGAGTCTACATGATTAGTATTTATAGACTAACTAGACTAACTACGACCCATAATACAAAGACCCAAATAAAGCCCAAGAATAAATCTATCACACCCCCTCAAGTTGGAGCATAGATATCAAGCATGCCCAACTTGTTGCATAGATAAGTAAAAACACTAACATCAAAACCCTTTGTAAACAAGTCAGCGAGCTCATCTCGACATGATACATGATGGGGAGCAATAACACCTTTCATAACAAGATCACGGACATAATGACAATCCACTTCAATATGTTTGGTACGTTCATGGAAGACAGGATTGCTTGCAATATGGATGGCTGCTTGATTATCGCAAAACATCTTCATTGGAGTCTTACGTGGAAAACTCAACTCAGACAGGAAAGATTGGATCCACATCATCTCACAAGCGGTGTGTGTCATAACTCTGTACTCAGCTTCAGCACTTGATCTGGACACAACTCCTTGTTTCTTACTACGCCAGGTGACAAGATTGCCACCAACAGATGTGCAGTATCCAGAGGTAGATTTTCGATCACCACGGTCACCAGCATAACCAGAATCAGAATAAGCAATGATATCAACATGGCCGTAGTTGCGATAAATAAGACCTTTACCAGGAGCATCTTTCAAAAACTGAAGAACACGGAGTGCACCAGTCCAATGAACCTTGCGAGGTTGGTGCATAAACTGAGATAGAAGACCAACTGCATAGGAAATATCAGGTCCAGTGACAGATAAGTAAATTAATTTGCCAATCAGACGGCGATAAGACTCGGGTTTATCTAGAAGCGGTGAAGTTTCATCCCAAAAAGGAGGATTCCGATCAATAGGTGTGGTATGGGGCTTACAACCCAGATATCCAGTCTCTTGAAGAAGATCCAAAGCATATTTACGTTGAGAGAGAAAAAGTCTATCTCTTCCATAAGCTAGTTCGATGCCCAGAAAGTACCGCGGGCGCCCCAAATCTTTCATGACAAAGTGACGCTGTAAAGTAGTCTTGAGATCAGATATAGCTGTAGAATCACTGCCAGTAATCAATAAATCATCAACATATACAGCGACAATCACACAACCAGCAGAAGTAGTTTTAGAGAAGACAGAGTGATCTACAGCACACCGACGGAAGCCTTCACTTTCAACCGTAGAACTAAACTTTTGAAACCAAGCTCGAGGGTTCTGTTTGAGACCATAAATGGACTTCTTCAATAAGCACACTTGATCCGCCCCCTGAGCAACATACCCAGGAGGTTGCTCCATTAAGACATAATCATCCAAATCGCCGTACAGAAAAACGTTCTTTACATCCATGTGCAAGAGATGCCAACCACTAGTAAGAGCAAGTGAAAGGAGAATGCGAATCGAGTTGAGTCGAGCAACAGGGGCAAAAGTCTCGGCATAATCTAGACCATAAGTCTGGGTGAACCCACGAGCAACCAGTCAAGCTTTATAACGCGCAACCGAGCCATCGACATTATGCTTCACAGTGAAAACCCATCGACAAGTAACAGGAGAAGCATTAGAAGGGCGAGGAATAAGAGACCAGGTGGCCCGAGAAAGAAGGGTGGACATCTCCTCATCCATGGCAGCCTTCCAAGGAGGAGAAGCAAGAGCTTCCACATAAGAACGAGGAATGGAAATAGCAGAAACAGATAAAGCAAAGTGCCGAAAAACAGGAGCTAAGCGATCATAATTAACAAAACGAGAGATAGGATGAGCAGTACAAGAGCGCGTACCCTTACGGAGAGCAATAGGAAGATCCAACGTAGAGGATGACGTAGGAGGCAGCGTTGCAGGCGTGGAAGAGGGAGGTGGCTCTGCAACCCCAGGAGGGTCAGCTGAAGGACCAGAACGCGTAGAAGGAGGTGGACGGCGGTGATAAACCAGTAGAGGAGCCGGAGATGCTGGAGGGACTGGAGGTGCAGAAGGTGCTAGAGGCGCCGAAGATTGCAAAACATCAGAAAATGAAATAGGCCGTGGAAGTGGAACACAGGAATCAGAAGAGAGAGTGGAAGAATCAGGCGAAGAAGAAAAACACTGAGATTCAAAAAACGTCACATCGACAGAAACAAAGTAACGGCGAGAAGGGGGATGATAACAACGATGACCACGTTGGGTACGGGAGTAACCAACAAAGATATACTTGAGAGAACGAGCGTCAAGTTTATCACGATCATGAGAGTTATCATGAACAAATGCAGTGCACCCAAAAACCCGAGGCGGGAGAGAAAACAGTTTATGATCAGGATAAAGACGACGCAGTTGAATTTCCCCCCCAAGTGGAGTAGATGGCAGACGATTAACAAGATAAGAAGCAGTAAGAACAGCATCAGCCCAAAAATACTTAGGAACATTCATCGGAAACATAAGAGTACGGGTAATGTCAAGAAGATGACGATGCTTGCGTTCGGCTATCCCGTTCTGTTGAGAGGTATATGGGCAAGTAGTGTGATGAATGATGCCGCGAGAGGAGCAAAAAGATTCAACAGATGATTGAATAAATTCCAAGACATTATCCGTATGAAGAATTTTAGGTAAAGTGGAAAATTGGGTTTGTAATTCAACAATAAAAGTTTGAAGAATATTTAAAAAACTAGCACGATCTTTTAACAAATATGTCCAACAAACACGAGAGTAGTCATCAACGAAAACAATATAATAACGAAAACCAGAAATAGAAGGAAAACGAGCAGGACCCCAAATATCACAATGGACAATATCAAAACAATGTTGACTCGAAACTAAACCAAAAGGACGATACGTGGCCCGATGATGTTTGCCAAGCTGACACGACTCATATTCAAAAGGAGAAATAGGAATCCAAGGCAAGGCTAGCCGGAGACGCCGATGGGAAGGATGACCCAATCGCTGATGCCAAAGAATTGACGGATCAGTAGAGGACGCATGGAAAGCAAGACCGGGAGGAACAACATCGGGAACAAGATGATAAACTCCAGGAGAGGTGCTACGGCCCAAACCAATCCTCTTCCCCGTCTTTAGCTCCTGAATAGTACAGTGAAAAGGATAAAAAGTTATAGAACATTGTAATTGGTGAGTCAACGCAGAAACAGAGAGAAGATTAATAGGAAAATCAGGCACATAGAGAACATGAGCTAGACGAATATGAGAGGATAAGGAAACAACACCTTCACCGAGCACAGAACATCGATGACCATTGGCAATGGAAACAGAAGAAATGGAGGAAGAAGGAACTAAATTAGAAATAAGCTGACGATTACCTGACATATGGGATGAAGCACCGGAATCGAGAATCCAGGAAGGAGTAGAAGAAGCCATAAGAGCGTTACCTGTCAAAGTGGGAATAACATGTGAAGCAGATGCCGTTGCTTGTTGAGCCTGATAAAGCTGAAAAGTAGAATAGTCATCACCAGAAAGTGTGACAGAGGGAGATGATGAAGCATATTCAGTCGTAGGTGTAGCAGGATTAGCCCAAGACGGGCGACCAAATTTTTCCCAGCAGCGGTCAGAATGATGATTATTGCGACCATAGTGTTGGCAAGGTGGACGAGAGTCAGAAACATAAGAGCCACTTCGATTGTCTGGAACAAAACGACCCGAATCACCAAAGCGGCCACCAGAATGACGACCACCACGACCTCCACGAGGGAAGTCACGTCCACGAGTACCAGAGACAACAAGAGCCGAAGTGTGCGGAGAAATAGGCACCGTGGGCGGAGTAACCCGTAAAACCTTCGAGAAGACAACCTCTAGATCGGGAGTAGGATCTTGGGCCAAAACTTGAGAACGAAGAGAAGAGGCCAAATCAGGGTTGGTACTATTGAGATATGCAGCCACAGCCAATTCATTACGGTAACAAAGAAGAGTATCGACATCAGTAGTCACAGGTTGATAAACATCAAGTTCAGCAATAAGGGCTTTAAAAGTGGAAAAGTGATCCGAGGAGGAATGATCACCTTGCTTAAGGGTAAAAAGGCGTTCATAAATTTCAAAAAGACGCGTAATATTTTTTTCATGACCATAAGCAGTGCGAAGGACATCCCAAATTTTTTTTGCAGGATGAAGAAGCATATAAGGTTGAGCAATCCGAGGCTCGATACTATTCAACATCCAGTTAGAAACAGCAGCATCCATGACATACCAATCAGTAAATTCAGGGGAATTATCCGCCGGCGGAGGATCGGTAATATGATGAGACAAGAAAACGCTGAAAAGTGTGTGCCCATAACAAATAATTTTTTCCATCTAATTTAACAGAAGTAGCACTTAAATTGCGAAGAAAAGGATCGATAGGAGGGGAATTTGATGACGCCATCACAGAAGACACAGTAGAGTCAGAGGATGCCATGGTGCACACAAAATTTCAAGAGCTCATACCGAGCGGGTAAGGAGACAAGAAATCAAAGGAATCACTTGCAATCGAAAGCGATTTCACATCAGAAACTAGATATGAGAAACCCACATAAAAAATGGGCCAGCAGGAAGTGGCGCTGCCGGAAAAAACGTCGGCGCCGAAAAAAAAAATCGGCGCTGGAATAAAAACAAAACAAAAAAACAAAAAAAAATAGTGGCGCCGAAAAAAAAGAATAGCAGGAAGAAGAAGAGGAGGAAAAAAAAGAAGGAAGAAGAAGAAGAAGAAGAAGAAGAACGAAAGAAAAAAAAGGGGAGGCGGTGTCGGTAACCCTAGGAGCGACGCTATAACCCTAGGAGAAACCTTGCTCTGATACCATGTGGAATAGAACGATATTTTAGAATCAATAGAAAAGAGTTTACATGACTAGTATTTATAGACTAACTAGACTAACTACGACCCATAATACAAAGACCCAAATAAAGCCCAAGAATAAATCTAACACGCTATAAATAGGCAGGGTTGGGCATTGGCAAGGGAGTGTGGGAGAATCTGTGAGCAGTCTGTAATGAGTCCACTTGTAATCCTTTGTTATTATATAGGTTGGGAGTATTTCCTGTATGCTGGTGTGTTCCTTGCTTGTGAATTTCATGGTGCCTTTGTGTTCAGCATTCTCTTGCATTTCTGTGTGCATTCGTGGGCTGAATCAAGTGTTGGACTTGGTGCCGCGCAGGAAAATTTCTAAGGCAGAAACTATCCCTGTGACACTACCCATGCTGATCATATTAGATTTTTGGTAATTTATTGAAATTGTATGTTTTGACTATGCCGCGCAATATAACATGTGATTTGAAACTATACGATTATCATCAAGAAACCTTTTTTCTAGTGGAAGAAAAGAAAGGATACGTATTTCTACCTCAAGCTTTAGTTTTAGAATGGTAAGTTTCATGATTGAATGACCATCATATGGAACTTTTCCTCTCTCATGGGCGAGAAGTCGAGTATTATTCGAGATTGCGTATGGTGTAAACATAATAATAAAAAATTTAAAATATTAGAGATATAAGTACAACAAAAATAAAATGCAATAAACACATGAAACAATAAAGTAAAATACTCAAACATTTATGTGATTTGGAATTCTTGCTTCTTATTTTATAGTCTATGGACTTGTAAGATAAGTCAATTCATGAAAAATCACTACCTTTCTCCTTTTCGGAAATCTTCTAGAGGTAGAGAAACATTTTTACAATATGAAGATGAAGTGTACTAAAAGAGTTTATAAAAATACAGAGCTTGAAGGTAAATATCTTAAGCTCTAAATAACAAAAACAATAGTAAAAATAAATATAATAAAGCACTTGGAAGCTGAGAAATTAATTGGGAATTGCTGTCAAAAATTTCTTTCGGGCTCCTCTTGCCTTCCCTTTTATAGCCCTCCAAATTTCCATGGATAAACTTCAATAGTTGCACTACATTAATGTAATCTATTGATTTACACTTTTTATACTGCTAATTGACTATAGCTTGATCTGTACAGAACCAATCTTCGTTAGCTGCTTTCAATCAACTTCAAGCCTTTCCAGTTGACTATAATCCATGCTAGTCCACTTTGACGCATGTTAGTTGACTCGTTTAGATAAGCTTGTGGACTTAAGTCTCAAATTGTCTTCATGCAGTCGACTCCTCTAGATAAGATTGCCTACCACAATATAATTTTTGAATATATAATTAACTCAACCAATTGCCTAATCGACTGACTTACTTTAGTTGACTGCAAGTCCACTCCGTTACAAATAGAAACCATCTTTTCTGTTCGGAATAGAGCATTAGCCAACTAACTAGCCATCAGTTGGTCAACTAATCACTTGACTCAACATGGAATAAAACTTTTCTATTCATAAGAATTTTATTCTAATCAACTGTATGGTTACAATCAATCGATTGAACTGCCATTAGTTGACGCAATCCAGAATAGAGCCTTTCTTTTTGCAAGGTCTGTCTTTAGTCGACTGACCATAACAATCAATTGATTGTAACCATGAGTTAATTGACTCATTGATTTGGACTCTAAAACACTTATTTTTTTCAATCAAGTCATTAGTTGAGTAAGAGAACTATTCAACGTCCAAAATACAAGGTGCTCATATTTTCTCACAACTCACATGGCAAGAGTTTGACTTTGACACTTCTTGCATGCCACATATCTGGACTACCTTATCCCAAGCCTTCTCATTTGCCAAGAGGCCTTTGCCTTTGGGTCTTCCTCGTTTGTCAACTCCTATTCTATATCTACCAGCACTCGTGGGACTTCTTTCTCAAATGGCAAGTCATCCTCGACCTACTTGGATTTTACTAATCTACTAACTCTTGTTGTACTTTCTTATTTTTATCAAATATTTGGTTGATCTTTACCCACTTGTCAATGCTTTTTAGACTTTTCTTTTCTATCAAATGTTCGTTGACCATAAACCACTTGGACTTCACCTACTGCCAATGCCTATTGGACTTTCATTTTTTCCTTAACCTCTGAAGGTATTTTCCTTCCGCCAAACTGATAACTGATACTTGTTTACAAACAATCTTTTCAATGCAATTAGCAAACCTCTTTGCTAAATGTTTCTCTGTAACTCTTGTCCTATAATGGTTTACTGGAAGTTGACCACACAATATTATCTGCTGATGTCTTCCAAAGAACGCACTTTTTACCAATAATCCTTTTGACATCATTTTTCTAAAATAAAAACACTCGGTATGATCTTGTTTCTTGGGTTTGATTCTGGGCGACCTTAGCTCCAAAATTGAAAATTGGTATGCTCACTACAGTTTCAACTTATACTTTAAATTATCTTTTCCTTGTGAATCCTATTTCAATTTCATAGTCAAACAAACAATATGTCTTCTCAAATGTCCTTACTTGGTTAACGTGACCTTTTAAGGTTAATAGTGAAATTGAAGTAAACCAGCTCATGTTAAACCTTATGACATTCCTTGTCTAAGGGTGGATGAGCATCCTACTGTTTTGGCAGTAATCATCTGCTATGCCAGTTTGAACTGCTGCAGTATGAATTTTGCCTTCTCAAGGGTGATTGTAGAATCTCTTAGCTTGTTTATCAGGTATATCATAATATTATCTTGCTTAGCCTTCCATTCATTCT
>JAGFNQ010005017.1:19559-180213 GCA_024364735.1 Boesenbergia rotunda | reverse complement strand
ATCAACTCGATTTGGGGTAGCCAGGTTATCAGCCCCATTGAGTGGGTTGATTGGGTTTGAACGGCCAAGATGATGAAGTTAACCTAGTCCAACTAAGAGGCTCACTTGGTTGGTACAGTTTGGTTTATGCAACTAAGACGATGAAGATCATCCGCCAGGCCCAATAAATTAATTATGATGGCAAAAAGTAATTTGTTCATTTCCAATGCTCCTGTCGTTTTATCTCAGGATTAGTACGGAGGTAAGTTATGAGGGATATTAATCCGGATGATATGACTGACGCGTGGGAAGGATAAATATACTGACTTTATTAGATTTTGACTATTAAAATTTTAAGATGGTAACATCCATATTTTAATCCTTCATCTATCAACGTGGGAACAACCGATAAACTAATCATGCTAGAAGTCATCAACTCTACTTCGGTGGTTCGAGAGGTTCAGGGATCCACAAAATATTGAACTTGCGGTTTCATGAAATCATATCTTATCTTGGTTCTTGCATATGTTATTTCACGTTTATGCGGGATAAATTGATGATTAACGCGTACTGTGCTACCATCTTAAGGTTTGAGGGTCAAAATCTGACAAAGTTAGTATACTTGCCCTCTCCACGCACCAGTCATAGCATCTGAACTAGTAGCCTTGTGATTTACCTCCTCCGTGTTGGTTATGGGATGAATTGACGAGGATGTTGGAGCGAGCGAATTATCTTTTGTCACCTTGCATATGCTATTTCACTTGTAAAAATATATGTAAGTAGGCTTCAATACGACAAAAGATTATAAGCTGACTTCGAACATTCCGTTATATGCGATAAAAAAGATTCATTCAATATAATTAGAATGATTGAACTAAATCATCAAATCAAATTAGGAATTATTAGAATAATTTCATTATAATTATTAGAATAATTTTATTATAATAATTTTATTAATAGGTAAATTGACCAAGTATTTTTATATCTTATATAGAGTATTATCTTTACAGACAAACATCAATGAATAATAAGATTTATTATTGCTCATATTTTTTATTATTCTCTTTCTATCTTTTCGTTTGAACATGGTATTAAAGTCATAGCTCATCTTATCTCATGTGTCGTCTCTTTTCTATTGATGTCTTTCTTCTTCTTTATGCGACGCCGGCTATCCCAAATGGGCATCCTCCTCCACCAGCCGTGCTATCACCGTTGCTGTTCGAAAGAAAAGACTAGTAGCTATTTAAGTGGTGATCCTCTCTTCGTTTTTTTTCACCCGGTTAAGATATCCTCTCTCTCTCTCTCTCTTTTTCTTTTCAAATCCCTCTCCTCTTTATTTCTTTCCAACTCTATTGTTTTCAATATCTTCATTATTTATCCTTTCATTTCGAAAATCTTTTCTCAAATCCCTTCCTTCTCTCTTTTCTTTTCTCCTTTTTGTTTTTATTTTCAATGTTAGATACTCGAAGAAGATGTCAAATTTGTCTAAGAGTTAGTCATATTGGTACATAATATCCTAGACGATTTGATACAAATTTTTTCGATAATCCTTCAGCTTTAAGAAAATCAACTATTTCACGAGCATATTCTAAAATACTCTTGTCTATACCTACTCTTGGTAAACCACCAATTTTTTTCTATTGAATGATATATTGACACTTGAACAACTCATCATGTCAAAAGTAATGTCGTACCAAGGTTAAAATTTGGTACAGGTAGACAATGACTCGGGCTTGCAAATTACTAATATTGGAAACACATATATTCATTTATCTAATCATACTTTTCATATACGCAACATTTTTCATGTTCCATCTATTACTAAAAATTTACTCTCCTCACGTCAGTTTTGTCTTGATAACATTGTTTTTTTTAATTTCATCATAAGCATTATCTTATAAAAGATAGAGGAACAGATACTACTATATTTCATGGGGGAATGAAAAAATGACCTTTACTATCTTCAAAGTTCTTCAATCAAAGCATTATTGGTGAATATACAAATAAACCAGCTTGACATACTTGACTTGACCATCATTCCCTTCGTATTGTTCAGTTGATCATAAATAGGTGTAGTTTACCTACTTCATTTACTTCGTCTCCATCTCATTCATGCAAGGCCTGTATAAAATCTAAAAGTCACTAGTTACCTTTCTTTTCTTCCGTGTTTCTAATTTTTCACTTGAAATAATTCATTCTTACATTTGGGGCCTTGCAACTATCTTGTCTAAACGAGGTTTCCTATATTATGTTATCTTTATTAATCATTTTACTAAATATACTTGGCTTTATCCAATAAAAAGGAAATCTGATTTATTAGATATATTCTGTCATTTTCAAAAATAAGTTGAACGATATTTTAATTGTAAAATACTCTCTCATCATTCTGATCGGGGAGGTGAATATCAAGTTCTTCATCGTCATCTTTTCTCTTGTGGAATTGTTTATCGAGTCTCTTTCCATCACACTCTAGAGCAAAATGGTTCTGCTAAGAGAAAATATAGACATATAGTTGAAATTGAGTTAGCTCTCTTTCATCATGTATCAGTTCTATATAAATTTTGGGATGAAGCTGTTTGTATTTGGGATGAAGCTGTTTGTACTGCGGTATATCTCGTAAATCAACTTCCTACCCATTGCTCAATTATAAGTGCCCTTTAGAAACACTTTGTAATCAGACTCCTGACTATACATTTCTTTGAATCTTTGGTTGCGCATGTTATCCATGGTTGCACTCCTACTCTAAACACAAATTTGACTCTTGTTTATTACTATGTATTTTCCTTGGTTATAGTAATATGTATCATGAGTATCGTTGCTTACATGCACCAACTAGACAGATATATATTTCACGACATGTTACTTATGATAAATCTCTATTCGCTTTTTCAGCAGTCTCTTCAATCTCTCCTCCAGATACAAGTTGTACTTTGTTGATGCCGCCTAACATTGTCGGAAGTGATGACATCCTAGGTCCTGCTTCGGAGCTTTCTTATAATTCCCCTATACCATCAGAATTACCTCAAGTTGCTTCTCTAATCTTAGAAGCCTCGCCAATACAAGATAATATGCTCTCTAGCTTTGGATTCTCAAATAATATAAGTTCATCATCAAAATCATCATGTTAGCCTACTCTCTCATCACCATTAACAAGTGATTCAGATGATAATGCCCATCGTCGTATGTTTCTCTTAAGTGACATATATGCACGATGTTCACTAATGACAACTCAACATCCCCTTCCACGAGCTCTAGTGATTTCTTCAAAATCTATTGAACCAACTTGTTTTACACAAACGAACAAGGATCCAAATTGGCATAGTGCAATAGCTATAGGATTTGATACACTTCTTCGCAATAGAACATGGAGTCTAGTTCCGCGCACTCCCTCGATGAATATTGTGGGCTCTAAATGGGTATTCCATCTTAAGCATCGAGCTGATGATTCTGTTGAACGACATAAAGCTCAATTTGTAGCCAAAGGATTTAGTCAACAACCAGGTATTGACTTCAATGACACTTTTAGCCCAATCATCAAAATTACATTTGTCAGACTATTGTTATCAATAGTTGTTAGTTCTAATTGACTTGTACGATAATTAGGCATTTCTAATGTATTTCTTCATGGTCATCTTGAGGAAATTGTATTTATGGAGCAACTACCTGGTTCATTCATCCATAATTTCCTTCTCATGTTTGTCAATTCAAGAAATCCTTATATGATCTTTAACAAGCTCCTTGTGTATGATTTCATTGATGATCTAATTGGTTACAAGCTCAAGGATTTTCTGGATCATAGACCAACTCATCTTTATTCCACAAATATAATGATGGATCAATGCTATTTTTTCTTATTTATGTGGATGCCATCCTAATAATCGACAACGATTAAAAGAGTATCACAACTTATTAAGTCTCCTCGATCAAGAATTTTTTACTCGAGATTTTGGTAATGCTCATTTTTTTGGTATTGAACTTACTCCACATGAGGAAGGCTATCTCCTCTGTTAAAGCAAATATATTGCTGAGCTACTCCAAATAGCCAAATGGATGGAGCATGTCCAGTTTCTACACCAATTGTTATAAACAACTCTACAACTTCATCCTCTCCTACTCTATTTGATCCTTAAATTTATCAAAACATTGTTGGAGCCTTACAATATGTCACTATCATACGACCTGATATTATCTTTTGTAATAAATCGTGCTTGTCAATTTATGTATGCTCCAAATGAGGAAAATTAGGATAATATAAAAAAGAATATTTCGCTATCTTAAAGCTATTATTTTACATGTTCTTTTTTATATCTTTAATTATCTAGAGATTTACATGCATATAGCGATGCGGATTAGGCAAACTCTTCTAATGACAAACGATCTACAAATGGATATGTAATATTTCTTGGACGATATTTTATCTCTTGGAATTTGAAAAAGTAACCTACGGTATCTCGTTCAGGTACGGAGACTGAATATAAAACTATAACTAATACAATGTCTGAAATTATTTGGCTTCACTATCTTCTTTTTGAACTTCATCTTGCATCAAATAATGCACCAAAAATTTAGTGTGATAATAATGGAGTTACATATTTAATAGTTAATCAAATCTTTCATGCTCGTACAAAACATGTGAAAATTAGTTTTCATTTTGTTCGAGAACGTGTGACAGCTAAATAGTTATCCATCTTTTATATTTCTATAGAAGATCAAATTGCTAATATCTTTACTAAGCTATTATCTAGACAACGTTTCAACAAGCTAGCAATTAAACTCAACATCAAAGATCTCCCATTGAATTTGTCGAGGGTAAAAGAGATTCATTCAATATAATTAGAATGATCAGTCCAAATCAATAGATTAAATCAAATTAGGAATTACTAGAATAATTTTGTTATAATTATTAGAATAATTCTATTATAATTATTAGAATAATTTTATTATAATAATTTTATTATAATAATTTTATTAATGAGTTAATTGACCAAGTACTTTTATATCTTATATATAGGGTATTGCCCTTACAGATAAACATCAATAAATAATAAGATTTATCGTTGGTCATATTCTTTGTTGCACTCTTTCTATCCCTTCCTTTTAATGCAGGGATCTACAAAATGTTGAACTTGTGGTTCATGAAAGCACATTTATCTTGGTTCTTGCATATGTGATTTCACGTTTCCACGGGATGAACTAATGGCTAACACATACGGTGTTGCTACCTTAAAGTCTGAGGGTCAAAACCTAGCAAAATCAATGTGTTTGCCCTCCCCATGCACTAGCCATAGCATCCGGGTTAGTAACCCCTGTGATTTACCTCCTCTGTATTGGTCATGGGACTGATTGGCGAGGGCACTGGGGGTGAGCGAATTTCCTTTTTCCACCTTGCATATGTTATTTCATTTGTAAAAATATATGTTAAGTAGGCTTAAATGCGACAAAAGATTAACATTCCACATGGTTTGGCTCCACGATCATAATAAAGAAACTATAGATGGTTCTTGTGAGGGAGAGTATATGTTAACTAGGCTTCAGAACATAGTTATGTATGGCAATGGATAGAATTTGGGTATGATTCTATATCCTCCCTATCCATCTCCATTTATTATATCTATCCTGATACCCATGCCTATACCCATCGTGTATTTAACTTTCATACCTGTTCCCATACCCGTCGGAGGATCGGATATCCATATCCTACTCATCATCCTATTATTACCTACCATTCTCTCTTTTTTATTAAATAATAATATTTCAATGTACTTATCTTCTATTCCTCATCTCACACTCCTACGATCGAGTGAGAACTCATTGAAAGAAGATGATATACGTATTGATGATCGAATAAAGAGGCAAATTAGGTTTTTTTCTAAGGTGGGAAGTGGGGTAAAGTTTTTCTTTCCCAAAAAAATGAGGTGTGTATATATATATATATATATATATATATATATATATATATATATATATATATATATATATATATATATTGATCATGTCGATGAGCGAGCTGGACTCCTAACTGATGACGTGGCCCGTTCTGCTGACTGAGGAAGACCGCAGATCATGGGTAGCCGGGTCGGATATTCCAAATAGTGGCTAGCTCTAACCTGTAGAAAAGAGACCGTTGGCAACCCGCCGAGAATTATCCCGATAAATGCCCTTCGACGGTCAAGTCAGAATCCTGGTGAAGAGCGCAGAAGAAGAATGAAAAATACTGTAGCTCTTTCTAGATTGCAAACCTGCGCGGGGGAGATGGAGGGTCCTATATAATGGGCTAGTCGAGTACCAAGGCTTCCAATGTCAAAACCCACGCGCGACCGCAACGCGGTTTTTTAAGGCGGGTTATAGCGAGAAATAGACGACCCCGATTCACTCCTGCTCTTTCCACGTGCGCTGCCCTTTCCTTTAAATACCCTCTCCCTTCTTCCTTGAGGCCTCATTTGCTACCGTACCTTCTCCCTCTCTTCAGGATCTCCTTGGGTTCCAACGGCACTCCGGCAGACAACGGTTTCCGACAATCCCCGTCTTCTACGGTCACTCGCTACCCTTTTCTTGGTTAGTTTGGCCATTCGACTCTCCCGACTACTTTCCTCGTTGCACCATCACGCCCCCTCCCGCGCGCGCCCTATGACCTCCTACAGCTCAACGTTGGCCTGTGGTACACTACTGCCATCTTCGAGCTGCGTCGTCGAGACCTTGATCGTATCCGCCCCCCCCCCCCCCCCCCACCCCCCGCCCTATGGCCTCCTCCAGCTCAACGTTGGCCCGTGGTACACTATTGCCATCTCCGAGCTGCGTCGTCGAGACCTTGATCGTATCTGGGCCGATTACCGAATCCTATCTGACCACCGCCTTGTACTCCTAGCCTCTGCCGACCGGGTTGACCGACCTCGCTTAAGCTACATCACCCTCTCCAAAGACCACCTCCAAGTTGGCCTCCGATTTCTCGTCCATCCTTTTATTTCGAATGTGTGTCGGTATTTTCAGCTCCCCTTGTCACAGTTAGCCCTAAACGCTATACGCCTTCTCTGCATGTCGGTGATCATCTTCACTTTGTACCAAATTCCCCTCTGACCAAAGATCTTCCACTACTTCTACTATCCCATAAAATAGGAGCTTAGGACATCTTTTTCCAAGCCCGAGCCAAATCCTTCTTCCTTGCC
The DNA here is from genome assembly GCA_024364735.1 of Boesenbergia rotunda. NCBI lineage: Eukaryota > Viridiplantae > Streptophyta > Magnoliopsida > Zingiberales > Zingiberaceae > Boesenbergia > Boesenbergia rotunda. Next base: position 173,071 of record JAGFNQ010005017.1, on the reverse strand, counting down.
AAACTTTCAACTTCCTACAAAGGTTAGAAAGATCACTTCTTCTTTGTAGCATGGGGGCATGCCTACTTACAACTCGCTAGCAAGGCGAGAGTCTGGACACCCGCTTGGGCTAACTCTGAGTAGCGTTGGCCGCGATGTGTCCGGTTAGTGACATTGAGCTGAGTGGTGGCGTGGGGGCATGACCACTTATAACTCACTGGCAAGGCGAGAGTTTGGACACCCGCTCGGGCTGACTCTGAGGAGCATGGGCCACCACGCTTTCGGTCAGTGGCACTGAGCTGAGTGGTGGCGTGGGGGCATGCCCACTTATAACTCGCTGACAAGGCGAGAGTTTGGACACCCGCTCAACTCAACTTTGAGGAGCGTGGACCACCACGATCCGGTCAGTGACATCGAGTTGAGTGGTGGCGTGGGGGCATGCTCACTTATAACTTGCTGATGATAGCCTCGATATGCGTCCAGGATGAGAATGAGCTCACTGCCGGCTGTTGAATCGACCATTTGGTCGATTTGCAACAACGGGTAACAATCCTTCGAGCAAGCTCAGTTGAGATCACGAAAATCAACGCAGACATGCCACTTGTTGTCAGGCTTAGCAACAAGTACGATCTTGGCTAACTAGGCCAGGAACTGTACCTCTTGGATATGACCAACTTCTAAAAGCTTTTTGATCTTTGTCCGAATGATTTTGTTCTGCGTCGAGCTAAAATCCCCTTTTCGTTTCTTGACTGGTCGGACATGCAGGTAAACGTGCAGCTTATGCTCGGCTACGTTCGGTCAGACCCCTTTGAGATCCTTAGACGACCAAGCAAGCACGCCCTGATTTCGTGTCAAGCACTCCACCAGAGGCTGCCTTAACTTGGCGGGGAGGTCGGTGGCTATCTTGATTTTGGTTTTCTTCTGGTTAGGGATGAGTTGAATTTCTTCCATGTCTTCTAGCAACTCTACCCAAGGAGAAGGTTGCACCACATTGCAACAGGCAGACCCTTGCCACACCTTTTGGCACTTCATCCAGATGTCGTCTATGTAGCATCGCCGAGTGACTCTCTGCTACCCTTTTACTTCACCGACTTGCCAGGGGTGTAAATGAGTCAAACCGCTCACGAGCTATTCGGATCTCAGTTCGAAAAATAGTTCGTTTGCATTCGTTCGATTAAGTTAACGAGCTGAGCTCGAGCCGATTTTGAGCTTGAAAATATTATCGAGCCGAGCTCGAGCTTAATAATATTTGGTTCATGAGCTCGTGAACATGTTTGTTTAGAGGCTCGTAAACGTATTCGTTAAGAGGCTCGCGAACATATTCGTTAAGAAACTCATTTATCTTATTATATAGACATATATAATTAAATATCACATAAATAATAAATAAAATAATATATTATTAATTATTATAATTATTTATTTTAAATGAGCTCAAATTAAGCTCATTTAATTTTTAAACAAGCTTTTTTCGAGCCGAACTCGAGCCGAGCTCAAGCTATTTAATTTTATTACGAGCCGAACTCGAGCTTAAGAACTAAAGTTTGAATCGAACTCGAGCCTGAGCTTGAGCTTAAAAATAACGAATCAAGCCTGAACTCGAGCCTCTTACTATTCGATTTAGTTTGGTTCGATTACACCCCTACGACTTGGTCGCCGATAGGAAATTTAACCTTGAGATAGAAAGTTGTTGAGGGCGGGTCATCCTAAGATGGCGTTGTAGGCCAAAGGAGCATCTACTATCAGGAAGGTGGACCACTTGGTCCTCTTCAGGGGTTCCTCGCTCAAAGGCGCGACTAGCTTTAATTGACCGATCGACAGCACCTTGTTTCATGTGAACCCAAACAATGGTGTAGCCACTAACGCCAGCTGGGACGACTCGATCTGTAATTGGTCAAACACCCTTTTGTACAGTATGTTCACCAAGTTGCCCGTGCCCATGATGGTGTGGCGGATCTGATAGTTGGTAATCACTACTATGATGACCAGGGCGTTGATAACCGTTTTAGTCATGTTACGGTTTCAAATACAATTAAAGTATCGAACTCCTCTAAACTAATATAGTATAGAGTAACTCGAGTCGTCTCTCTCAAGGAATGTAGTGACAGGTTAATAATCTTAGGATTTCAAGTTATTGCTGTTGAATTTTGGATATTAAATTGGGGTTTGGATTCGAAAGATAAGAGTACGAAATAAAATAGCAGAGCAAGTATGAAATCTAGTTCTAATTAATGAAAGACAATGCAGGTAAGGAAATCTAATTTGACCTAACTACAATTGCAGAAAAGAAAAGGTAACTTGAAATAAAACATCAACAAAACTAAACATGGAGCAAAACCTACAACATTAAAGAAATCTAATCTGACCTAACTTATTGCATCCAAATCAAGTACACGAACATAAGGAAAACATGAAGCATTCAATTAACAAAATGGTTTGGGAATTTCATCAAACATGTAATGAGCATCAAGAAAAATGACCCAAGTACATGCAAATTGAAACATCAGGGGATCCATCCAATACAATCATTCACCAATTAACACAAACATCCAACTATCAACACAAGCAACAACCAAATCTGATGAAGGGCTGCCGAAATGGATCTGAAGAGCTGTTGGCGAAGAAAAGCTGTGAAGAAGAACTACTGTGAAGGGGTGCTGCCGGCTGCTGGATCGGATGAAGGATGGAGGAGCTGCGATGGATGAGTTGCGACGCTAGGGTTCGCGGATGAAGAAAAGAGGAGGAAGAAGAAAGGGATCGTCCGGCTGAGGGAGGAGAGGAGAAGAAGGTGAGGAAGAGGAGATGATTCAGTGGCTCTAGGGTTCGCCCCTCATGCTGGCGTCCGAGATCCAGAGGAGGTGGAGTCCATGGCGAAGAGGGTGGAAGAAGAGGTAGCCGGCCGGAGGTGGTGGAGAAGAAGAGGTGGAAGGTGGGCGCTCCGGCCGGCGTCTGTGAGGTGGAGGGGAGATTGATGTCGAGTGGATGAGGGTCCGATCGATTGTGAATGAGTCCGCGTCGGGATGGAGAGGAGGTGATAGTGAAGAGATGGGTTGGGCTCCCGTGGATCAGTTCGGCCCATTCAGCCTTTTTTTTCCTCTTGTGTGATGGAGTGAGGGGAGAAAAGGATGATGGCTTCTTATTGGGTTATTGGGTTTTGGGTTGAGGGTAGAAGTAAGAAATTAGATCCGAATCCAATAAGGATTGTAATTGGGCTTAAGGATTGGATGATGTTGGTGGGCTTTCCTCTTCTTGGATCCAAATTGGGTTGGATGAACCCCTTGATCTCGATCAATGGCCATATTTATCCCAGATCTGGATGGAAGGTTGGATGGCTTGATCTGAGTGAAGGAATAAGATCTCACCAGATCTAGATCAACGGTCCACATTAATACAGCTTGGTCTTCTTCGTTTGAATTCCAAATCAAGTCAAATTTGCTCCAACTCGCTCCTAATCATTGGCTCTTTATGTTTCCTTGATCCAAGCCTTGGTAAAAGGTTAATCTTTAATTCCCTACAAAATTCATGAAATAATGCCAAAATTTAGAGGAAATTATAATGAGCTTCAAAAATAGATCCTAATCATAAAATATGATATAAATATGATTTAAGCGTACGAGAGGATAAAAAATGCTAAGTAAATGAGCAAATATAATGGCATACAATGCTAGTTATCAAGCGTCATTGTAAGGGATCTCCAGTCCCTGAGGATCTTGCGGCCCGAAACTGATCTAGGGGCCTTAAGCTTGAGTGGCGCTGGTCCCGAGCTGGTGGATTTCCAATCAACGCACCTGGGATTTTCTAGCTCGATTGGAATCTCCTCTAGTCGATCCGCCTGAGATAACATTGACCCTACCTTGGACTGTGTTCTACTGGTTGGTCTGGTCCTTATCCATTTCTTCGGACTCAGGGAGGTCGATCGAACCCACCTAGGGGGACCGTCAGTCCCCGCGTTTTTCTTTGAGGCGTCTGGTGAGCTCGTCCTCTGTCGGCCGGGACCTGTCCTCATTTAGTCTGTCTACAATCATCAGTGCTGTGGGTATTGCTCTGGTGGAAGGTGCAGTATGGTAACCATCTGGTTGGAAAGCACCCTTGCGCCACTTGCTGCACGTGCCTTTATTCGGGCCTTGGTCGGTTCATGGTCCCTCGGGGACTGCGGATAGGCCCACCCGACGAATGGCTCTTTTATTGAGGGTTCGGGCCCTGGGCTGTTCTGGCTTCTCGCCTCCAAGCAGCTTGAGCTTCCTCCACATTGATATACTTCACAGCCTTGCCCTAGAGGCTGTCGAAATCCTTTGGGGGCTTCTTAATTAACGAGTGGAAGAAATCCCCTTCTTGCAGCCCTTGGGAGAGAGCGCTGATGAGGACCTCAGGCGTGGCAGTCGTCATGTCCATAGCCACTCCATTGAACCTCTTGATATAGTCCCGGAGTGATTATTTCGCCCTTTCTTCAAGGCAAACAGATTTAGGTTCGTCTTGTGGTGTCTTTGATTGCTTGCAAAGTGGTATAGGAACAACCTCTTGAACTCCTTGAAACTCGACACCGATCCACTCAGGAGTCGATCAAACCATCGTTGAGTTGGCCCCAACAAGGTTGTTAGGGAGGCTTGATACTTAACGCCTTCTGGGTACTGATGTCGCAGTGTGACGCTCTTGAACTTTATCACGTGCTCCTCAGGATCATTAGTTCCCGAGCACTCTGGGATGGTGAAAAATTAGAGATGTTTGAGGATGGGGTCCCTGAGGATGCGAACGGAGAATGGAATACTTGGCTGGGGGATGCTGCTTGGTTAGTCGACACCTTGCCTTTGTCGGGTTAGTCATGACGGGTTTGACTGGAAGCAGAGATCTCCATGGGCCCTGAATGAGCCTCGTCCTCCCTTGGTCAAAAGAAGGCCGAGGGAAAGGGAATTTGGTTGCCCCTAGTCTAGGAGCATCTCCCTACTCGGTCGACTGACCAGCTTCTGAGGGATTGGGGAAACAAGTAGGGGGCTAGCACTCGACCTCTACTGTTGGGACAACTTTTGAACTCGGGTAGCCATCAAGCGCTCGTATTCCACTGGTGTGATGGTGACTGTCATCTTGTTGGAGCCGTCCATCTTCCACTTCCGATCAGGCTACTTGCTCTCCTTCTAGCACTAAATTTAATCCTGTTGGTGAGCGAGATGGACTCCCATCTAGTGATGTGGCCCATTCTGTTGATTGAGGAAGACCGCAGATTATGGGTAGCTGGGTTGGATACTCCAAATGGCGACTGACTCTAACCTGCAGAAAAGGAACCATTAGCAACCCCCGAGAATGTTCCCTGCAAAGACCCTCCGACAGTCAAGTCAGAATCCCGACGAAGAGTGCAGAAGAAGAAGAATGAAAAATACTGTAACTCCTTCTAGATTGTATACCTGCGTGGGGGAGATGAAAGGTCCTATATAGAGTCGGGGGGGGGGGGGGGGGGGGGGGGGGGGGGGGGGAAGCCGGGCCAGCTCTACCACAACTCTTGTCCTATATGGGGATAAGGTCAGGGATCAGTGCCGGTTGGCCGACCGACACCGCGATCTTCGAGATTCTGTGACGGCTCCATGGTACGACTTTGTCTTATTCACTGCGACTGTCAGAGGCCGCATTGAGTCAGCCAGATCCCTGCGATCCTTGACACGAGTGGTGTCAGGGATATCCTTGGTCGGTGGACGCCGGTGTGGTTGCCGTTGTCACACGCGTGGTGTCCAAGAATTGTATGAATACTGATGAGGGAAGCTTCCAGGTGTACGACCTACCGACTTAAATGACTCATAGGGCGCTCGAGCTATCGCTGATCGGCGCCCCTAAAGTCACTTCTTTCGGGAAACCGCGGATGGAGTTTCCCCACTCAGGGAACGTGGTAGGGAGTTTCTCTCAATCGAGCAACACTAGTCATGGTCTACCCTGATCGAGAGACCCAGTCGGGGGTTTCCCCTTGGTTGGGAGACACAGGTCAGGGACTACCCTAATCGACAGACCCAATAGGGGGTTTCCTCTGATCGGGAGATGCTAGTCATGGTCTACCCTGATCGAGAGACCCGGGTTAAGGGTTTCCCTCAGTCGAGCAACACTTGTCAGGGTCTACCCTAATCAGGAGACCCGGTCGAAGGTTTCCCCTGGGTCGGGAGACATGGGTTGGGGTCTACCCTGATTGGGTCTCCAAATCGGGGGTTTACCATGGTCGAGAGAGACTGGTCAGTGTCTACCTTGATCGGGAGACCCGGTTCAGGGGTTTCTCTCAGTCGGGAAACAGGGCTTCAGGCTCGAGCTTCTCAGTACCGACCTCGGGCGTCTTAGTGCCGACCTCGGGCGCTCTAACCCGGTTGCTTGTTTGACCAAGTCCTCCTCTGGGTGAAGTTGGCCTGGGTGGGCCGATCCGAATGAGGGCCTCAAAGCTCGAGTCTTCCGCGAGCTGAGCCCCAGCCTCTCGTGCCAACTGTGGTCCCGCCCGTGAGGACTGATGACTTTGGGGCTGACCTATCATCCCTTTCTCTGCCGCGCCTGCCAGACTGCCGCCCCTGCCAACTATGATAGTGTATATATATATATATATATATATATATATATATATATAGAGCTTGCGGGACAAACCATACGCGCCCATGCGCGCCAGTGTGCATTTCCTTTTTTTTTTAGAAATTAACATTTCCTCATGTTAATAATTTTTATTAATTTGTAAATTTTTTTTCCACTGCATCTCCATGCGACGAAGAAGTGCCACTCCTGTTCGTCGGTGTTTTTGCGCCCACTCGCTAGTGACGGCCACCAGCCCACCTACGGCGGCCTACGACCGCCGCCCCGAACACGATACTATAACTAAGAGGGACACATGAACCTGTCGAGGCTCATTGCACCTTCCGCCCATTACAGCCCGACCAGCGCCCGTCGCTACTCGTCGTCGGTCGATCGCCCGCCGCACTCACCCGCCTAGTCCTCACCTGGACAGTGTCGTGTCCTTCGCCCGTCGATCGCCTGCCTTTAGTCCTCGTCACCACCTCCGAATGCCGTCGCCGCCTCCGGCCACCGTTGCATGTCACCAGCCGCCGGTTGTCGCCGCCTCCGGCTGCCATCACACGTACTCTATCATCATCGCCCGTCGCCCGTCGTCTATCGCGCCAAGGAAGAAGACGAGAGAGTGGGGAGGAGAAAAAAAGATTTAGAAATTAATAAAAATTATTAACATGAGGAAATGTTAATTTCTAAAAAAAGGGAAATGCACGCTGGCGCGCATGTGCGCGTATGGTTTGTCCCGCATGAGATCAACTCTTTATATATATATATATATATATATATATATATATATATATATATATATATATATATATATTATATATATATATATATATATATATATATATATATATATATATATATAGAAAGAGAGAGAGAGAGAGATGCTTTGCTGCGAACCGCGGCCTGCGGACCGCGTGCGCGATAACGCCGGATCGGTCCCGTGACCGATCAAGCGCCGCCTGATCGGTCATGGAGAGGCTCGGCGAGTCCTTCGATCGTACCGACGGCCTTCGGCCGCCGCCCCCGAACAAAACTATAACCCAGGGGGTGAGCGATGAACCCTAGGGGGTAGGGTGAACTCGTCAGGGTACGGTGAATCTGTCGAGGTACGCTCCCGAGCCTTCCCGAGCCCCTCCGTAATCGATCAGGCAATGCCTGATCGGTCATGGGACCTATCAGGCCAATGCCTGATCAGTCCCGTGACCGATCAGGCATGTCGCGCACGTGGTCCGCAGCAGAACAAACTCGTGTATATATATATATATATATATATATATATATATATATATATATATATATATATATATATATATATATATATATATATATATATATATATATATATATATATATATCAGATAGGGTATGGGTAGTATTTTATATTCTCCTCCACACTCGTACCCGAATACATGATTACTAATCAGGTCTAAAAATATCGTCAACGATATTCCTCGGTTGTATGCCGATTTTTCTATCCATTTGGAGGTAATTGTGATCCTTAAACATAGTCATTATAAACTTTCATAGACATGAAACTAGTAAATTTGATAATCAACTATTTCATCGACATCACTGCTCGGATATGATTTTTCTACCTTACGATAACAGTTTTCCGATTTGAAAAAAGTGAGCTTGAGCATTCATAACAAAAAAAATCATTCAAATAGTTTCATAAATGATATTTAGGGAACCGGATCTCCATCCATCACACGTTTTTCAATTATGTTCAACAGATCCAGCTGAAACAACCACACCCATGAAACAAAAGGCAAAAAATTACAGTTGGTAGGAATCAAGCCATTAACACATTGTTTAAAAAGGAAGGAATTAAAAGAAAGGAATTAGAATTCTTTTGGGAATTGAAATTTAATTTCATCCTTTGATAACAATTTTCAGGAAGGAATTGATAAGAAATTGAATTCCAATTCCTTTCAAACCCCTCAAAACAAATCACACTTAAACATCTCTGATTTGTGAAAGAAATTCACTTGAACAAATTAAATTATCAAATCATCCACTCACAAAATAAATCAAAGTTGTTCCGGCTCTATCCTCGTAAGATAAAATCGTAAAAGTATAACAATTAAATTGAATTCTATTTTTACAATTTATTCCAAACATGAGAATTAGAATTTAATTTCGGGACCGAAATTAAATTTCAATTCCTTATTTAAAAGGTTTTCAAACAGGATGTAACTGCTATTACTCAAATCCTTGTCTCCGACTTTCGAAAAATCTACTAAATTTTCATAGAAATACACAATTTAAATAAGATCGGAGCAATTAGGACGGTTGATTTACTGATCGAATCAAACTAAATAGTATGAAAATATTGATAATTAAATTTAAATTTTAAAAAAAATATATAAGATTATCAAATTCAATTCAAAACTCAAAAATATAAATAATTTTAATTCAAACTTGAATTATAGACGTCGGAAATGATTAAAATTTGAGCTTAGTTCAGGATCTTAATTTGGATATATTTAAATTAAAATTATATAAAACGGTTCGAATCTGATAATTTTGATTATAAATTAAATATTTTTCGAGAAAGCTCGAAAAGCTCAGGAGCGTATTCATTCAATTTATTTGCATCCCTGGTAGTAGCAATAGAAGAAAGTAAGCACTTACCTTTGCTCGAGTCTCCTTCATCCGAACTCTAGGCTGCGATAACTTGTACGGACTGTCGAAATTCCGAGCATGAACTACCATTCCAAAGATCTCTGTATAGTTCTCGCCCGGCCCCTTGGGCTATGGTATAGTGGTAGGATCATTAGTAGTTAATTCAGGTATTCGCGATTCGATCTCCAGTTATGACGTATTTTGTAAGAATTTTTCCTCCAAATGAGACGTGAATCTTAGGACGTTGGGCTTCTAGACTGCCCACCATAAGCACTTCTCGATTTATCCTGGTGATCGATAAAAAATTTCCATATGATAAACCGAACATTTCAAATTCAATTTATCACCTGTCTAATTCATCATTTTGTTTCCTGTATAGTTCTCGCCCGGCATTGGATTTTTCTCGTCCCATCCATCGAAAGGCGGGGCACGATCACATCGAACTCAGTCTGCCGGCCAGAAGAGTTTAGCTAGAATTTACACTCATATATAACAAAATTCTCTCAACTAAATCTAAAATCTTACTGTTGCATGAAATCTCTCCACTAAAGCTCTTGAATTATGCTCAACCTGTTGAGTAGGTTGCTGCCTGATCCTATCGACAAGCGGAGAGAGTTCTCGCTCAGATGATTGAGTAGGACCAAGAGGACTCGAGTTACGGCAGCGGGTGGGTCGGGGTCAAACTCAAAAGCTAATAGAGCAAGGCTAAGTCGGGGTCGGACCAAAACAGGAATACAAGGGGTGGAGAAGAGAAATTCCAATAGCAGGAACCCCCTCCATGAAGCACCAAGGGGGCTTTATATAGGGGAGAAAGAGAGCCCCTGTCTTATCGGGCTGTCTTGTCTCATTAAGAATCAATCTTCTGACAGGATTTCCTGACAGTCTCAATCACTCTGTAGGTCTGTCACAACCGCCTAGGTGTCTATCTAAGATGTCATCTCTGTCTTTATTAATGTCTGCTGCCCTGACAAGTCATAATTATGTTAGATGTCTTTTCCTTATAATGGGAAGATTTGGGAGATCGCATTGCTGATGGGAGCTCGCAAATAGCTAACCAATTTGGAGAGTGTGGGGACTTGATCACTCGGGCTCATCCTATCAGGCAGATGTGAGCCTACACCAACTGAGCCCGACCGTACAGCCGGCCTAGGTAAATCGCTTTTTAGAGCGGGGTGAATGATTCCGATTAAGTCGCCTGGTCGGGGAGTTCCCGACCGGATGTGTCCGACCGGGAATCTCTGACCGGGAGTGCTCGGCCGGACGTGCCAGACCGGGAATCTCCGACCGGGAATAGTCGACGGGACATGCCCGACCGGGAATCCCCGTCCGAGAGTGCCCGACCGGGAATCCCCATCCGAGGGTGCTCGACTGGGAGTGCCACTATATATTTGACACCTTCCCCTCTCAAGTGAGCCTGGCACGTGATTTTATCCTTGCCTGACTGAGCCTTCCCGACTGGAGATGCTTGATCGGATACCGCCGACCTATCCTATCACAAATAACCTCGAACTCCGAGTCCTAGGCTAGATTGACACCTATCGTGCTCGACTGTCTCTGCCCGACTGAGTCTTAACCCGACCGGGCTTCCAATTGGCTCATAAAACCTACCCGACTGGATCACAACTCTCCCCTTCAAGTCTAGTCGAAGGAGGCGATGAGTCCGACTGACTAAGCTATTTACCCGGTCGAATATCCACGACGGCATAGCCCTGGTTCTCATTATGGCCTCCGAATCTCCACTATTATGGGCCGAATCCTCAGTCAAATCAACATTTAACGCCTTGACCACGTGTCTTTCCTCGACTGGAGCTTCCTGGCGACGAGGCATTACCTGTCAAACTCGTGAACTTCATTGGTGCGCACCGGAGGTGTTTGGGTTCGCCGAAAGTGAGCACGGACATTGCCTCTCGCCGACTTTTTGTTCTTTGGATTGCCAGAGTGAGCTTCTGAGGCCTCGCTGTCCTCGTTTGGGTTGACACGCAAAGAAGTCTTTTTTTTTATATTTTGCTCATAGAATATTACGTTTTCTCCTAACGGTATGAATTCTAGAAACAAAATAAGAACTCAAAGAAAAAATACAAAATATATGAGCATTGATCTATTATTTCATCGAACCATAGTATAACAAGAATAAAAGATACAAACCGAAAGACAAAAAACTTGATTGAAGAGCCATTGTCTTTGTCGTAGCGTCGTCGGCTTGATCCCTGTGGAAGAAGATGCAGTGGAAAGGAGGAGGATCTTCCAAGGGGCTTAGGGTTGATGACCCCGTAAAATTTTTTTGTCAATTGGGAATAAGAAGCTAGGTCAAGATGATGCCCTAAACCCTTGGGGGCCTTCCATTTATATAGAATCCAATTTGTTATCGATTCATAGATAATAACAGATTGACCAAAAGTATTCTATACATTGAACCCACTGTTGTTGCAGTCTGACCCTGATTGTTATTTTGGTGTTGACACCGATTTTAGTTTAGGTTAATGAGATGATTGGGATTAAGTCCTGGTCGGGGACTGGGCACGGAGTGGATTGAAATCCTGGTGGGCGAGGGCCAGGTCCTAGCTTGGGAAGCTAGGTTGATAAAAGTCCTAGCTTGGAGGGCTAGGTGTGAAAATTCCTAACCTGGAGGGTTAGGTGTGAAAAAAATCCTATCTTGGAGGGCTAGGTGTGAAAATTCCTAACTTGGAGGGTTAGGTGTGAAAAAGTCCTAGCTTGGAGGGCTAGGTGTGAAAATTCCTAACTTGGAAGGTTAGGTGTGGAAAAGTCCTAGCTTGGAGGGCTAGGTGTGAAAATTCCTAACTCGGAGGGTTAGGTGATTGAAGCCAGGTCCTAGCTTGGAGGGCTAGGTTGAAGTCCTGGTGAGTGAAACTGGGCACGGAGTCTTGGTCCGAGGGACTGAGCATGAGTCAGGGGAGGCTGGGAGCCAGTTCTCTTGACTTAGAGTGGGTTTGGCCTTGCCTGGATCGGTTTGGTGACCGATCAGGAAAGTTGGCACGGAGTTCCCTCGTGGATCGGTCTGGTGACCGATCCAACGATGTCTGATCGGTCTGGTGACCGATCAGGGAGCATACAGTGACTTTAGCAAACCTACTGTTCGGCTCCTGATCGATCTGGTGATCGATCAGGGAGCATACAGTGACTTTGGAAACCTTACTGCTCTGCTCCTGATCGGTCTGGTGACCGATCAGGGATACTATTCAGATCATTCTGGTGAACGATCAAACGTCGCGGACTTCTCACTATAACCGATCAGGCTGGAGCCTGATCGGTCAGGAAGTGTCCTGATCGGTCCCTAGACCGATCAGGCCACAACCTGATCGGTCTGGTGACCGATCAGGGGTGTGGCAGAACGAAGCTGGAGGAAACCCAGCTGGTGCTGGATCGGTCTGGTGACCGATCACCAGAAAGTCACAATTTCGGGTTTCTCACTGGGGATGAACCCATCCTGATTGGTCTGGTGACCAATCAGGAGTCACTCTGATCGGTCCGGTGACCGATCAGTAGCTGACAGCTTTAATTCAAAAGCGCTGTCAGAGTACTGATCGTGTTCTGATTGCTACTAATACACTACTGGTGCCTTCTGATACTTGATCCTCTGCTGATTTACTAGTCTAATGAGCTGCTAAGTGTTCAGGAAACTCAGGTTTACTCAAGGGGAGTCAAACGGAGGCTTTTGCTGAAGCAGGTTTGGCTGTTTCCCGTCTGTAGGAAATAACGTCTTCTGGCGCACGCTGCAATTGCTGAGAAGCTGATGACCTGGGACTGGGGCTCGCCTGGAGAAGGCTCAGTGAGTCGAGAGGAGGTCAGGGATAGCTGGGTCGTGGCAGGTGAGCAGTTGGTGAGCTGCAGAGCAGCTGGTGACCTGGCGATGGTAAGCAGGTTAAGCTGCGAAGTGGAGAAGGTGCAGATAAAACTCTTCAATCAACAAGCTGCTTCTCTAACTCTTGAGCATTCATTCAGACTTTGAAGCGATCTCTTGCAAAGTAGCAACCGTGAGTTTGTGGAGGAAGTTGCGAGTGGATCAGCAAACAAACAAAGAGCTGGGAGCTCTTGTGTTGGTGGTGCTGTGCTATGCTCGGTGATCTGTTCTCCGATTCTCATCCTTGTGCTTTGTTAAGCGATCTGTAAGATTTTTCCTTGTGTCTCTGCATTTTCATTCCATATACTCTATTGAGACATTTGTGTGGAGAGGTTTCTCCACCGAGAAGGAGGATTTGATATCCGAATTTTCCGGGGCTTGATCTGCCGACGATCAAGGGATCACCCACCTTAAGGGCACGCCAAGGAGTAGGGGCAAGTTATCCCCAAACCTTGTAAACGATCCTTGTTAGCATTTTTGGGTTGCTTTTCATTTCTGCAGTTCTACTTTGTTTTGCATTTCTTCCGCTGTGCTACTAACCCTTGAAGTGCAGAAATCCAATAAGTTCAAAAGTGAAAGCGATTTTTGTGTCTGACTACATTCACCCCCCCTCTCTAGCCATCCAAGGTCCAACACCCGCATCCAATAATCCGAAATCCAATAAACATAAGTTAGATTATTTTAAGGGCTCAGATTGTATTTACATGTGCAACTTACAAATAAGTCCACCTAATAAGGATAATAATATTCAATAATCTCCCACTTGGGCTATATGTGAGTTGTATGTTAAATACAAGTAAACTTTTAGCTGATATCAAACTTTATGAGTACAAGATACCCCTATAAACAATCTGGTCAATTAACTTCATTGGTAGAGGACTAAAGAGGTCATAGCTACAGTATATGATCGTAACAAGCCCCAACAGTAATCACAATACCAATGTCATTAACGACATAGATCAAGATGCAGATGTATAGAGTGAAAATTACATTAAATTTGATCAGTACATGTCAATTTCCAACTGGTCCAAAGTGACCCAAAAGAGTCTGATCATATTTGTAAATATCTTATGCTAAACTGCAATAGAAAATCATGATCCAAACTTCATGATTCCAAAAGGAATCTGTATCATATTTATAAACACCAAATGCTAAATAGCAGCAGTATATCATAATATCGTATTCAGAGTGTCAAATAAACATATGAATTCCCATTAATATTTTGAACCTTAAGTACGTACAATAATCAAAATAAAATGTTTGACTTTATTAACATAGAGCAATAAAATAAAGACAGACTCTCACTAGATGAGTTCTTCTCCCATAACAAGAAGTCCGATATCCACAACATGCGCATGAAACACTATAGGCACCAAACCTTTGGTGAGTGGATCGGCCAACATAGAATCTGTGCTAATGTGCTCTACTATAATCTGACGACTTTGAACTCTCTCTTTAAACGCTAGAAACATGATGTCGATGTACTTGGACTTCGACGAACTATGATTGTTCTTGGCATAAAGTTCTGCAACTTTATTATCATAGTAGATCCTTAGTCATCTGTCAATGTCATTAACGATATGCAATGCTGTGATGAAGTTTTGCAGCTAAATTCCATGATTGGATGCTTCATAGTATGCTACCAATTCTGCCTCTATAGTAGAAGTGGCTACTAGCATCTGCTTGACGCTCTTCCTGTAAGATTGGTGGCGTCGATAGGGGGGGTGGTGAATATCGATTCATGCTTCGTTTCGTCTTTAAGTCGTTCGTCCGATCAACTTCGTAACAAATCGTTAGTAGCACAGCGGAATAATAAAAGTAAAGACAATAAAAACAGCAAACATGCGGGATTTATTTACTTGGTTCCCAACCCCCCAGGGTCAGTACATCCAAGGCCTATGTACTCGGCGTGAGTCCACTAGTGGTCTCCTTTCCGGAATTTTCGGAGGTGGAGAAAACCCGTCTTACAATTTGATATTACAAGTACAAAAAGATAAATTAAAAAGCAACTTGTAAACTAAAAACAAACCAACAGAAACGAAGATCCGGCCAATTCGGAAGTTCGAAGTGCAGCTCACTTCCTCGTGGAACCTCCTTGGTCGCAGAGTTTTGACTTAGCACTTTTGCTTCACACAGAATGAATAAGCAGATGGGAAACTTGATTTTCTAAGCTGAGGGGTCAAACCCCCTTTTATACATGGTTCTTGGGCGCCAGATAGCTTCTGGGGCGCCTCACAAGCGGCCAAATCTGATCCGAACCACCGAACTTGATGCTAGGATAAAGTTTGCTTCTCAGGCGCCTGGGAACGCCTTTTGCCAGCCTCTTGTTTGTTTTGCGTTTGTTCTCCTATCTTGCCTCCAACTTCAAGTACCTGTAAGATAAGAAAACACACAACAAAAAAACAAACAATCTTATGCCTTAGTTGATTGACTGCCAGAGCTGTCTGGTTTTGACTTTTGGATTTCTACCGAAATCCTAGGTCGAACCGACGCATATTGTTCCCTCCCGAGGAACGTGTCTTTCGCCTACTCCACTTTGAAGATGTAATGATCATCTCTTACTAACCTTGACCTTATAGGGTCGTTAGTTAACTTTACTGCTGGGCCAGGACCAGTCGAATTTTAAAAAAAGTAAATTTAATTCTTGCTGCCTTTGCCAAGATTTGACCCCCAACTTCGGGTACCTGTAAGATAACAAAACACATAACAAACAAACAAACAATCTTATGCCTTAGTTGATTGACAGCCAGAACCCCTTTTGCCAGCCTCTTGTTTGTTTTGTATTTGTTCTCCTATCTTGCCTCCAACTTCAGGTACCTGTAAGACAAGAAAACACACAACAAATAAATAAACAATCTTATGCCTTAGTTGATTGACTGCCAGAGTTGTCTAGTTCTGACTTTTGGATTTCTGCCGAAATCCTAGGTCGAACTGATGCCTATTGTTCCCTCCTGAGGAACACGTCTTTCACCTACTCCACTCTGAAGATGTAATGATCATCTCTTATTAACCTTGACCTTATAGGGTCGTTATGTTAACTTTACTGCTGGGCCAGGACCAGTCGAATTAAAAAAAAATTTTAATTCTTGGTGCCTTTGCCAATATTTGACCCCCAACTTCAGGTACCTGTAAGACAATAAAACACACAACAAACAAACAAACAATCTTATGCCTTAGTTGATTGACAACCAGAGCTGTCTGGTTTTGACTTTTGGATTTCTACCGAAATGCTAGGTCGAACCGACGCCTATTGTTCCCTCCCGAGGAACGCGTCTTTCACCTACTCCACTCTGAAGATGTAACAACTCTCTCTCACTAACCTTGACCTTATAGGGTCGTTACGTTAACTTTACTGTTGGGCCAGGACCAGTTGAATTTAAAAAAATAAATTTAATTCTTGCTGGCTTTGCCAAGATTTGACCCCCAAACCTCTTGATTGCAAGACTCAACCACTAACCATCAGCCCAACATTATTTTTCTTTTACATTGGCACCAGTTGACTGATGGCCTTATCAGTCGACTGGTGCAGTCGACTCTACCTAGGAATCACTCGACCAATGTTTCTGTTTCCTCGAATTCACGAGGGCAGTCGACTGATACCTGAACCAGTAATTGATACCTCTGGAACTGCAATTTCTAGATTTCAGAAACACTAATCAAGTATACATAAACACCCTATTTCAACCATACAACAAATAGAAGACTCATAATCATATAACCATCATAATTCGACTCAATCATACTCCATTTAGCATGCATTTCAAACTTAATATCTTCTTGCGGAATAAACATAACCAACATGACACAAAACTCATGAACTCAAGAAAAACTCATAGCATTCTATTGTTTAGAGCTTGGAACATTACAAACTCATCCCGAAGGATCTCATTCCACTGTTCCGCCACCACTGACACAAACTCATAACATTCTATTGTTTAGAGCTTGGAACATTACAAACTCCTCCCGAAGGATCTCATTCCACTGTTCCGCCACCACTGACACAAACCATCCATCCTGTAGCCTCCTTGCCTTATATCTTTTCTTTACCTTTATCTGCAATAAAAGGATGCAAACTATAAGCAAATTGCTTAGTAAGTAGATACCTAACTCACAAAACATGCATTCGATATAAACATGTTTATGCTTGCTTTAAAACATGCTTGTAACTGAAAAATGATATTCTTTAACATGAAAAATGCTCATGAATACATTTGTAACAATTGCTTGCATTAGAAAACTTTACTTGAACTGAAAATGTTTAACTTGCTTGAAACGAATATAAGTTAGGGAGAACTTGCAACTTATCTTATACTTCATATACTTCAAAATAATAAACATTCTTCTTTGGGCCCGACATAGTACCAATGCATGCATCCCTAATAGGTTTCGGGGTACCTAGCCGCCGAACCCTAATAGAGCGTCTACTAGCTTGCTTAGTTTTAAGGGCCTTGTGCCTGGACAAGCTTGCCTAGTTTTAAGGGCCTTGTGCCCGGTACATGCCACTTGGAAAGTAATATACTTAACTTGTACTTATTCTTAAAATGCTAATAATAACATAGCACCACATAGAAGGAAGTATCCCCAAAACTTGCTTTTGGGACCTCTCGAGACCTCGGTCTTGTACTCATCAATGCACCTTGCGTGCCATAATCCCAACACTTACTTTTGGGCATCTCAAGACTTCCCCCAAAACTCGCTTTTGGGCATCTCAAGACTTCGGCCTCACTTGGTACTTCCATCGAGCACCTTGCATGTCAAAATCCCAAAACTTGCTTTTGGGCCAATCAAGACCTTGGTCTTGCTATACTAAGATCACAACCCCAAAAAGGCTTAGAATCATGTTCAGAATCACACGAAAACTACTTTTATTGCAGGTGAGTGATCTACTTACTTCCTTGGGCTTCTAAACTTACTACCCGGCGTAGAATCTTCTTCCTTGCGTGATCTTCCAACCCTTTGCCATAGAAGAGAACCCTAGTTTCCCCTTGGTGAGAAACCCTAAGCTCTCCTCTCTTGGTTTTCGCATGGAAGAAGAAGGAGGAGAAAACCCTTAGTTTTCTCTCCTTTCTCTATTAAGTGGAAGTTGGACCATCTCCCATAAAGGACGTTTACTATTAGTTATCTAATATCGATTCCATACTCCAATGAGATGATTGGTAATCGGATTGGAAATTTGAAATTAATCCTACCTGTTGGTCGCGGGTTCGAGCCCTTGCATTGACCCCTTTAAAAGAATGTTTAGTTACTTTTTGTTTATTTTGGAAAAAATTCTGAAAAATTCAGGTGTTACAGAAAAAACTACCTTTTGCCAACCGGGACCTTCTGTCACGACCCCAGAGGCACATGCTTCCTCGAAAATCGGGCAGCATCTCCCCTGTACGGCGGACAATATGGGGCAATTATACATATATCTCACCATATAACTTAGCCACAGGCGGCTAGTATCACAAAATATATGAAACAATCACAACCACGCAGTTTTATATCAAAAGGAAAGATAACGGGTGGCTCAGCCACCTTAATCATAGAAGAATTACAATTCATAGAGAACACCAAAAGACTCTGATAATGAAAAACCCGATAATGAATAAAATGTAACTTCAAGTACTAAAAACAGACAACTAAACCAAATACGAAAAGCAACTCAACTCTGGGGACTGGCGACTGGATCCTCTCCTGGCTACAAGAAATACGATTACCTGCTATCTGAAACAACAAAAAAGAAAGCAGGGGTGGTGAGTCCAGGCGGACTCTGCGGGTATATGAGTAGACAATAAGCATGACATAATACAAGATAACCAAGTAGAGAATCCAACAGGGTACAGTCCATAAGGAAATATAGAAACCTAATCATGCATAACATATGAAAATCGTCATGGTATAAAGTCCGAATAACGACTAAACAGGTATAGAACAACTCAACAACACTAATATCAAGATATACATGCATGTCAAACATGTGCAACAATCATAGTTCATATAAGTGCATCAAACACAAGCAAATGCATAAAAGAAATACGTATGCACATGATGCAATGACATGTGCCACCCTTGACGCCAGTCAAGCCGTCAACACATCACATCTGTGTGACCGAGTGGGTAGGGCTGTGACAACTGTACCACTCCAACAACAAATACCACGTAAGGCGTGGTTGAGTGGACAGGATGATAGGGAGCCTACACTCCAAATCCCGGTACATCGGAGGAGCTACTACAACTACAATATCCCTCGAAAAAAACAACTGTGACTGTGAGCCACCAACAGCTCATCCCTCTAAAAACAACGGTGAGGGTGTCACTATTTGGCATAACAGGACAGGTGCTCGCACTCTAATAACTACCACGACAACAAGTGGTTGAGTGACTCGAGCAACAATATGACTAACGACGACTTAACCAAATGTAAGACAACAGTCGTTAGTATGCAACGTGTAAGTATGGTGCATGCTATACGATGCACGAACAACCGGAGAAACAACGATGCAATAAACTCCAACGAGTATACGATGAATCAATACAACCAAATAAGTCTCAACGGCGATGTTTTAAATAAACCTATCTGTGTTTAATGGACTTCTAAGTACCTACACTACTAGGTAGGGTATTTCTAATGCCAAATAAACCTATCTGTGTTTAATGGACTTCTAAGTACTCGCGTACAAGCGGTACTTTACAGAACAGAAAACCAACCGAGGACTGTACAGATACGAATTTGGGAACACTCGAAGATCAACGAAGAATAAGTCTCAACGGCGATGTTTTAAATAACGACAAAGAACAAGGTCAAGCAACCTATCAGACATAATATAGCCATGCTTTTAAGGTAAAGAAAACTACTCGAGTACAAAGGAGAAGTACCCGCCTTTTATGTAGAACGTATATCGAAATAATCTCTTCACGATCAACCGAACGAGTCCAAAGTCAAGGTCCTGTATCAATGACTAAATTTAGCTATTTATAAAATTATTAACTTAACTAAACAAATATTAAGCGTGATTAGGATTCATCCTAATTACAACATAAATTTCCAAGAATCTAGAACATCCTAGCTATCGAACTAAATCAAGTGTCCACGACACAATATAGGACAACAACCAAACATCTCCAAATTAATAACGTAAATAATTACTCAGGATATCACATGGTTCCTCTACAACTCAAAACACCAATTCAAGACTAAACTACACACTTTATCAGACCTTATATCAGATAGCTTATAATTACTCCATCCCTTTTTGATCCAAAACAACCACGCCACGAGTTGAATGAGTTATAAGGCCACGTTGAGGTTAATTTTACCATGAGAATAGATTTTACAGTAAAACAACTCTTGAGCAGATTCAACACTGAATTAACCATCCTCCTCATCCTATAGATTACACAACAACATAAATAACACTGTTTAACTGCCTAAGTACAATTAAAGAGGACCTTATCTTTCTCAATACAACAGATAGAAAAGTATTCATAATCGTAGTATTAGCAGCAAACTTAATCACCCATCTGCAACCAAAACCAATTCGGCCAAAGGGTAACATAATTGATTAACCTAGTTGATTTGAACAAACAACGCAGAAAGAACTCAAGCCAAACATTCGTTACCCTACAACTTCACCTTCTTCGACTGTGTCTCCCACAGTTCAGGCGGTGGTTACAATTCACGAGAGAGAAAAGGGCCGGCAACTTCACAATCGCAAGAGGAAGAGGAAAGATAAACCACGAACTCCTCCTTCATGTGCACTGAACCAGACGAAGAAGAAGAACTCGCTGCGGCGTCGGGCGTCGGCTAGGGTTCGGCGTCCAGGCAGAGGTGACGGCTAGGGCTCGGCTCGGCGTCAAAACTAGCGAAGAAGAAGAAGAAGGGAAGGAGAACAAACGGAAGAGTGCGGGTTGGTCGGCGGCGTCGCTAGTCGCGACGCGTTTGACTGTGGCGACTAGGTCGTTGGCGTGGAACTGCTGGGGGAAGAGTCGAAAACTGATCACGATTACAATAAAAAGGCTTTAGGGATTTTATTTATATTAGATTTTGGCCTTTTGCAATTAAACCCTCTAACTTTTGCTATTCACAACTAGGCCCTTAATTTAAAAAAAATACCTTTTCAACCCTTTCAAAATTCGGTATTTAACATTCTCCCCCACTAACAAAAATTTGGTCCCCAAATTTCACTAACAACCCAAAACAAATACTAATCAACCACAACAGGTATCAACACCTCAACTATAATATAAATACGAAATGAAGACCAACCATACGCACCTCAAGTAAACAGATGAGGGTAGCGAGCTCTGATCGTATCCTCGAACTCCCAAGTAGCTTCCTCATCAGAATGGTGCTGCCAACCAACTTTGATCAATCGAACTGTCTTGTTCCTCAACCGATGCTCTTTGCGGTCCAGAATCCGCATAGGCACCTCCTTATACGTCGCATTTGGCTGAAGTGTGACCGGCACCTCTGATAACACATGTGTAGGATATGGTACATCTTTCTTCAGCATGGAAACATGAAACACATCGTGAACTCCAGCCAATGACAGTGGTAACGCCAAACGATAAGCGACAGCTCCAATCCGCTCCAAAATCAAGAAAGGACCAATATAGCGGGGAGCTAGCTTACCTCGCAACCCAAACCTCTTCACCCCTTTCGTGGGTGACACTCGCAAGAATACGTGATCACTCACGGAGAACTCCAAGAAAATCTCTGATCTGCATAACTCTTCTGACGATCCTGAGCCTCTGACAGCCTGCGTCTGATAATATGGACTAGCTCTGCGTCATGCTGAATACTCTAAGGACCTAGCAACTGAGATTCCCCAACCTCCTCCCAGAGGGTGGGTGTCCTGCAAGCTCTACCATACAATGCCTCAAAAGGTGCCATCTGAATAGCCGAATGATAGCTATTATTATAGGCAAACTCAACCAACTGCAGGTGATCCTCCCAGTTGCCTCTAAAGTCCATAACGCAAGATCTCAACAAATCCTCCAATGTCTGAATGGTACGCTCAGACTGTCCGTCCGTCTGCGGATGAAAGGCTGTACTAAATCGAAGCTCGGTACCCATGGCCTGCTGCAAACTCTGCCAAAACCGCGAAGTGAAACGTGGGTCTCTATCTGATATGATGCTCAGAGGAACACCATGTAATCGGATAATCTCACGGCAGTACAACTCTGCCAGCTTGTCCAGAGAATATGTCCTCTGAATCCCCAAGAAATGAGCGGATTTGGTTAATTGATCAACGATCACCCAAATCGCATCGTGTCTTCTACGAGACCTCGGTAGACGAACAACGAAATCCATCGTGATGTGCTCCCACTTCCACTCAGGAATAGGAATCTTCTGAAGTAATCCAGCAGGTCTCTGATGCTCGGCCTTCACCTGCTGGCACACCAGACATCTAGCAACAAAATCCGCGATGCCTTTCTTCATACCGTTCCACCAATAGGAACGTCTCAAATCTCAGTACATACGGGTTCCACTTGGATGAATAGCAAACCGAGATCGATAAGCCTCCTGAAGTAACTCCTCCATGACCGGATGTGACTTAGGTACACACAATCTCCCTCTGAAATATAGAATACCCTCGTCATCACGTATAAAGTCAGTCTGCTGCTATGAGGCTATCCGGCTGCCTAGGAATTGCAGCTGCTGATCACTGCTCTGAGCCTCTCTGACCCTTATCTTGATTGAAGACTGAGCAACCATAGTCACCAATAATTCTTTCTCTGTCTGACCCTGCTCCTCCAGTCCCAACTTTGAGAAGCTCTGAACTAAATCAGTTACCATAACCCGATGACAAGCCAGAACACTCCGGGATTTTCTGCTGAGTGCATCCGCAACTACATTAGCTTTCCCTAGATGGTAGTTAATGGTACAGTCATAATCCTTTAAGAATTCCATCCATCTTCTCTGACGAAGATTTAATTCATTCTGAGTGAATAAATACTTAAGGCTCTTGTGATCAGTGAAAATCTCAAACGTGATGCCGTAGAGATGATGTCTCCATATCTTCAGGGCAAAAATAATGGCTGCAAACTCTAAGTCATAAACTGGATAATTCTTCTCATGCTCCTTCAGCTGACGAGAAGCATAAGAGACTACGCGTCCATGCTGCATCACAACTGCACCCAAACCCTGATGTGAAGCGTCAGTGTAGAGTACAAATTCGTCCTCGCTCGAAGGTAACACCAATACAGGTGCAGACACCAATCATCGCTTGAGCTCCTGAAAACTAGTCTCGCAAGCTTCTGTCCAAACAAATTTCATGCCTTTTTTGGTCAGACGTGTCAACGGTGAAGCAATGCTGGAAAACCCCTCAACAAATCGGCGATAATAACCAGCCAATCTAAGAAAACTGCGCACCTCCTAAACTGAGTTATGCTGTTCCCAACTGGTGACAGCTTCGATCTTCTGGGGATCTACAGAGATACCTCTACGGGAAACCACATGTCCGAGAAAACCCACAGAAGACAACCAGAAAGCATACTTGCTAAACTTTGCATACAACTGCTCCCGTCAGAGCGTCTCCAGAATGATACGAAGGTGGCATGCATGTTCCTCCTCAGAACGGGAGTAAATCAGTATGTCGTCGATGAAAACAATAACGAACTGATCCAAATACTCCATAAAACCCCGATTCATCAAATCCATAAATACTGCAGGAGCATTGGTAAGCCCAAATGGCATTACCAAAAACTCGTAATGTCCGTATCGGGTGCGGAAAGCTGTCTTCTGGATATTCGAATCCCTGACCCTCAACTGATGATATCCAGACCACAAATCAATTTTAGAATACACTGAGGTATCCTTCAACTGATCAAACAAATCCTCAATACGAGGTAGGGGATACTTATTCTTGATGGTCACGGCATTCAACTGCCGGTAGTCGATGCATAACCTCATAGAACCATCCTTTTTCTTGACGAATAACACTAGTGAACCCCATGGGGACACACTAGGACGAATAAATCCCCTGTCAAGCAACTCCTGAAATTGAACCTTTAGCTCGTCCAACTCCTTAGGCGCCATACGATACGGAGCCTTTGATGCCGGCGCAGTTCCCGGAATTAACTCGATCACAAATTCAACTTGCCTTCTGGGAGGCAAACCAGGTAGCTCCTCTGGAAATACATCGAGAAATTCTTGGACCACTGGAACATCCGAGAGCTGAGGGCTACTGCTACCATCAGTACTGATCAATGATAATAGAAAACCCTGACATCCATGTGATATAAGCTTCTGGGCTTGAATTGCAGAGATAATAGAAATCCCATCATCTCTGGTGCCAATGAATTTCCACGAGGGTTGGTTCGGAGGCCGAAACGTGACCACCCTCGTTTGGCAATCAACTGTGACATGATAAGCCGCCAATGAATCCATGCCCAGAATAATATCAAATTCTACCATCTCGAGAACTGACAAATCTACGGTGAGAGTATAATTGCCGAAGTCCAATGGACATGCCTTGACTTCCTACGTGATATCCAATACCTCACCGGATGGTAGAGACACTGATAAACGTTGAGATCTAAGGGTAGGCAATCTACTAATTTTTCCCATAAATAGTCGTGATATGAAAGAATTAGAACTGCCAGTATCAACAAGTAATTCAGCAGGAAATGCGTAAACTGAAATCATACCACGAAAGACCGATCCATCGGCCCGCTGTGCCTCCTCTCTGGTGACTGCATAAACTCGGCCTGTCTATGGTGGCAACGCTAAAATCGACTGTGGCTGAGAAGATGAAGGTCCAACAGTCTGATGGGGTTGATATCCAGAAGGCCCAACCGACTGCTCTGTGGCTGAGAAGATGAAGGTCCAGCAGTCTGATGGGGCTGATATCCAGAAGGCCCAACCGACTGCTGAGACTGATAACCCGAAGCTCCAGCCGACGGCTGATGCTGATAAACTGCAGGCTGGTATGCCGGACGTGGCTACTGATAATACGATCCTGTCCCAGAGTATTGAGACCCCACTGGTGAGGAGTACTCATGCCCGGGCATACCATACATCTGGGCTGGTGGTGGAGCTGCCTACTGACGTCCTGTCTGCTGCGGTCGGAATGACGTCTGAGTATAATGGCCGCCTCGATATGGCCTCTGCGGTCCTGATCGGCCACCCCGAGGAGTAAATGCGACAGACTTATGCTGAGCCTTCAAATGACAGCCTCGACTCTAATGACCCGGAAGTTTACAATAATAACAGACAGGGTGCTCCAGGGAACAATCTGATTTGAGGTGGTCCTTAGAACCACATTGTAAACAATGAGTCACACCAGTATTAAACCTCCGAGTCTGCTGAGAACCCTACGACGATCCTGCTGAAAACCGTCCAATCTTCTGGGGTCGAGACTGAGGCACGTAAGTCTCCTGCGTACTCTGACTCCTGCTACTGCATTTCTATCCAACTGTCTGCTGTCTCTGTGTCGCAGCTGAACCCTGAGCTGTCTGCTTCCCTTTGTTCTTATTGTTGGGACCGGGTGCATGTTGACATGGATGCGGGTTCGTAATTTTAAAATTAATTACGTGCAGCGGAAGGTTTAGCATAAATAATTTCTCAAATTATTTAACCACACATCTAAGCATGCAACCTTATGTTATGTAGACATGATCATATATTTAAAACTTTGCAGAAACGTAAACTAATTTACGTATTACCTCGCGTAACTCGAAGGAAGGGACGAGATCCAACCGTAAGCGTCCCTCGGAAGCTCCGCCTCTATTCGTGTCCACGCCGAGTATCTTCGGGATGACTTCGCAAAGCCACGAGTTTCGTATTCTCGAGAACTACTAGATTCTCCGAGAACGCGACAAGAAACCAAGAGAGAAGTAATCATATCGGAAAAACTCACCACCAAGGTTGGCCGAAATCACAATTCCGGCGAGCAGGAGGAAGATGACTTGCGCCCAATCCCAAGGTGATGATGGCCGGAGAGGAAGATCGTCCCAACAGAAGAACTTCGTCGCCTCGGTGCTTCTCCTTGTGCTCACGGCAAGAAGAAGGGAGAGGTCGACCAAGAGAAAGAAGGGAGGAGAGGGAGAGAGCCCAAGCAAGAATACTTTGATTATTTCGAATGATCTCCAAGCCTTGCCTTGGGTCCTTTATATAGTGGTCTCTCAACCGCCAAGTCTCTTTTTTCTTATGGAATAAATTTTCATAAGAAATTTATCATATAAATTTTCTATGACTTATTCCATCATGCCAAGTTTGATTTTATATCATGGTTAAAATCATATTTTAATTCATGATAAAAATCAACCAAGTCTCTTTTTTCTTATGGAATAAATTTTCATAAGAAATTTATCATATAAATTTCTTTATCATGGTAAATTAATCCATGATTGATTTTATAAAATAAAATAAACCAATCCATGGTTCATTTTAATTTCCATGAAAAATAAATTTCTTTATATAAATTTCTTTATCATGGTAAATCAATCCATGATTGATTTTATAAAATAAAATAAACCAATCCATGGTTCATTTTAATTTCCATGAAAAATAAACCAAACCTTGGTTTATATAAAAAAAATTTATATCATCCATAATTTTATAAAACAAATCACACTTGATTTATTTTATAAATTGAACCAAACAATTTGGTTCCGTCTCTTTGTTGTGGCCGGCCAAGCAAAGAGGGTGGGGACCCTCTTTGGCCGGCCTATCCAGGCCACGCCCCAATGAATTAAACTCATTTAATTCATCTATTAAGTCTTCAAAAGACTTAGCCATTTTACGCTTCCGATGCATCTCTGAAAAATTCAGATTCGACTTATCATTTGGCTCAACCAAACCTAATCTCTCTTGATTGGAAAATCCAATTTTTAACTCGTTTTAAATCCCTCGGATTACTCGTAGTACGTGTGACTAAATAGGCTTTCGATTTATGTTGGCCGTCTATAATTAACCAATTATAGAACGATCATGAGTGACACCTAGTAGTACATCATGATCCCCAATTAATCGAAAGATCAACAGTTGACCTCAGAAACAATTCTGAAACCCTTCAACAGCTATAATGAATCATGCCCGATTCCCTTCACCATCTTATACCCACTTGGTTCAGGACATAGTCTATGTGTGTCAATCCCCACTAGGCTGACTACGTCACACCTAGCCCAAGTAATGTTTTCTCGTCCTACGGATTCTAATTACTCTCATGTATCTAAGAGATTCATACTCTGAACATGTCATGCTCTGGCCAGAGGCTTCGAGTAACAATCCGACGATAGGCCTTGGGTATACATCTCCTCGCAAGGAGTGGTGAATCCTTTATAGGCTGTTCAAACATCTTCGGGCACTTCGGCTTATACCCAATCATCTTGGGTCCACACCTCCTTGGAGATGCTTGCTTATGATGTCAAAGTATAAGTCTCCATGACCAAGATGACTTGAACACCGCAAGTCAAAGGAACATCGCACTTAAGCTACAGTAAGAACTTCACTGACATATCTATATGTAGACTACCATATGAAGTTTTACAGTCAGTCACTCCAATGAACTAGTTCCCTTAACTAGCATTCATGTTTATCTCCGGCCATCCCAATGTCACCAACCAGTGAGAATCAGCTGATTAGAGAATAACTCATGCTAGTCTCAACAGAATTGATAGTGTCCGTATTTATCAATTTATCGATTAGGGGTAATTTCAATACTTCACAATTGCACATGTAGAGATAATCACTAGTTGTGAATTCATCACAAATTCTCTCATGCTGTGAATTGTATTGCGGGCATTCAGTAAATGAGTTTAAGATCTCAATCAAATACATAAACATGTATACTCAAATAGTGAATATTCATTTATTAAACTAAATGATAACAATCATAAGACGATTGCCTTAGGACACTTTTCTCATATCACTAACACTTATCACCATACAACTGATGCTGAATCAGCTCAGCGTGTAAAGCCCGATCCAAAGCCTCTTGATATGAAGTAGGAATCCATCCAGACAAACACATTTGGATATAACCAGCTAAGCCCATCATAAACTGTGTCGTCCGCTCCGCCTCCGTAGCAACCAACTGAGGACAAAACTCTGCCAGACGATTAAATTCTGCCTCATACTCCATAACTGAGCGGTCTCCCTGATGAAGACCAAGAAACTCCTGCCGTCGGGCTGTACGGAACGCGGCAGGATAATACTTGCCCTCGAAAGCCTCGCGGAAAGAAACCCAAGAAATCGGTCGTCCACCAAAAAGAGTCTTCTGCATATTCCACTAGGTGACGACCTGATTTCGAAGATGATACGTAGCTAACTCCACCTTCTCTACGTCTGTGAGGGTCATATAGCTGAAGGTGTCCTCCAATGTCTCCAACCAGGTACGAGCTGTATAGGGATCT
Source organism: Boesenbergia rotunda (assembly GCA_024364735.1). NCBI lineage: Eukaryota > Viridiplantae > Streptophyta > Magnoliopsida > Zingiberales > Zingiberaceae > Boesenbergia > Boesenbergia rotunda. Next base: position 144,741 of record JAGFNQ010005017.1, on the reverse strand, counting down.
GGTTCCCCATGGAATAGTGTGAAGCGACCCTTCACAGACGCTGCCAGCAACGGAATCCGAGCTCTGTCCAAAAGCCAACTTGCATGGGCAGGGGGTACCCCTAATGGCAGTCCAGGAACTGCCATTGGTGGTACTGATGGACCTGCCTCTGATGGTATGACTGGAACAGCTGTCGGATATATAGGCGAAGATACTCTCCGTGGTGGAGATCTCAGCTCACCCGAAGGGTCCTGGTGAGCTGATCCCTGACCAGTAGGCTCCACTCTAGTGGGTCTCTCAACTTTCTGATTCGTGTCTCCCTCGGCCTCCTCTGGCCTCCCCCGTGATCGTCGTCCACGACCACGAGCACGGGGTGGAGATAACTCAATACGACGAGGCATATCTGTTAACAAAACCAACATATATTATTTAGATATAAATTTAACCAAATTTAAAGCCAGCTTACTTCTTGTTTGCCGGGAGAGATCTCGTCACTGCCAAGTCCCATTACAACTATTACCAGAAAATGACTCCGGAAAATAAATCCGTAAAATACAGCTAGACCTCGTAAAACCAAACAACTTCGTCAACCCTCAAGAAAAGACTCCGCAAAAATAAACAAATCTGTAACATACAGATTGACCTCGTAAAAGACAACTCCATAAACCCACAGACACTAAAACATCGCAAAACCTGGCTCTGATACCAAAAATTGTCACGACCCCAGAGGCACATGCTTCCTCGAAAATCGGGCAGCATCTCCCCTGTACGGCGGACAATATGGGGCAATTATACATATATCTCACCATATAACTTAGCTACAGGCGGCTAGTATCACAAAATATATGAAACAATCACAACCACGCAGTTTTATATCAAAAGGAAAGATAACGGGTGGCTCAGCCACCTTAATCATAGAAGAATTACAATTCATAGAGAACACCAAAAGACTGATAACGACAAACCCGATAATGAATAAAATATAACTTCAAGTACTAAAAACAGACAACTAAACCAAATACGAAAAGCAACTCAACTCTGGGACTGGCGACTGGATCCTCTCCTGGCTCCAAGAAATATGATTACCTGCTATCTGAAACAACAAAAAAGAAAGCAGAGGTGGTGAGTCCGGGCGGACTTTGCGGGTATATGAGTAGACAATAAGCATGACATAATACAAGATAACCAAGTAGAGAATCCAACAGGGTACAGTCCATAAGGAAATATAGAAACCTAATCATGCATAACATATGAAAATCGTCATGGTATAAAGTCCGAATAACGACTAAATAGGTATAGAACAACTCAACAACACTAATATCAAGATATACATGCATGTCAAACATGTGCAACAATCATAGTTCATATAAGTGCATCAAACACAAGCAAATGCATAAAAGAAATATGTAGGCACATGATGCAATGACATGTGCCACCCCTGACGCCAGTCAAGCCGTCAACACATCACATCTGTGTGACCGAGTGGGTAGGGCTGTGACAACTGTACCACTCCAACAACAAATACCACGTAAGGCGTGGTTGAGTGGACAAGGTGCTGGGGAGCCTACACTCCAAACCCCGGTACATCGGGAAAGCTACTACAGATACAATATCCCTTGAAAAAAAAACAACGGTGAGGGTGAGCCACCAACAGCTCATCCCTCTAAAAACAACAGTGAGGGTGTCACTGTTTGGCATAACAGGACAGGTGCTCGCACTCTAATAACTACCACGACAACAAGTGGTTGAGTGACTCGAGCAACAATATGACTAACGACGACTAAACCAAATGTAAGCCAACAGTCGTTAGTATGCAATGTGCAAGTATGGTGCATGCTATACGATGCACGAACAACCGGAGAAACAACGATGCAATAAAATCCAATGAGTATACGATACATCAATACAACTAATCGAAAATCGAAAACCAACGATTATGCACCTACACTACTAGGTAGGGTATTTCTAATGCCAAATAAACCTATCTGTGTTTAATGGACTTCTAAGTACTCGCGTACAAGCGGTACTTTACAGAACAGAAAACCAACTGAGGACTGTACAGATACGAATTTGGGAACACTCGAAGATTAACGAAGAATAAGTCTCAACGGCGATGTTTTAAATAACGACAAAGAACAAGGTCAAGCAACCTATCAGACATAATATAGCCATGCTTTTAAGGTAAAGAAAACTACTCGAGTACAAAGGAGAAGTACCCACCTTTTATGTAGAACGTATACCGAAATAACCTCTTCACGATCAACCGAACGAGTCCAAAGTCAAGGTCCTGTATCAAGGAATAAATTTAGCTATTTATAAAATTATTAACTTAACCAAACAAATATTAAGCGTGATTAGGATTCATCCTAATTACAACATAAATTTCCAAGAATCTAGAACTTCCTACCTATCGAACTAAATCAAATGTCCACGACACAATATAGGACAACAACCAAACATCTCCAAATTAATAACGTAAATAATTACTCAGGATATCACATGGTTCCTCTACAACTCAAAACACCAATTCAAGACTAAACTACACACTTTATCAGACCTTATATCAGATAGCTTATAATTACTCCATCCCTTTTTGATCCAAAACAACCACGCCACGAGTTGAATGAGTTATAAGGGCACGTTGAGGTTAATTTTACCATGAGAACAGATTTTACAGTTTAAACAACTCTTGAGCAGATTCAACACTGAATTAACCATCCTCCTCATCCTATAGATTACACAACAACATAAATAAGACTATTTAACTACCTAAGTACAATTACAGAGGACCTTATCTTTCTCAATACAACAGATAGAAAAGTATTCATAATCGTAGTATTAGCAGCAAACTTAATCACCCATCTGCAACCAAAACCAATTCGGCCAAAGGGTAACATAATTGATTAACCTAGTTGATTTGAACAAACAACGCAGAAAGAACTCAAGCCAAACATTCGTTACCCTACAACTTCACCTTCTTCGACTGTAGCTCCCACAGTTCAGGCGGTGGTTGCAATTCACGAGAGAGAAAAGGGCCGGCAACTTCACAATCGCAAGAGGAAGAGGAAAGATAAACCACGAACTCCTCCTTCATGTGCACTGAACCAGACGAAGAAGAAGAACTCGCTGCGGCGTCGGGCGTCGGCTAGGGTTCGGCGTCCAGGCAGAGGCGACGGCTAGGGCTTGGCTCGGCGTCAAAACTAGCGAAGAAGAAGAAGAAGGGAAGGAGAACAAACGGAAGAGTGCGGGTTGGTCGGCGGCGTCGCTGGTCGCGACGCGTTCGACTGTGGCGACTAGGTCGTTGGCGTGGAACTGCTGGGGGAAGAGTCGAAAACTGATCACGATTACAATAAAAAGGCTTTAGGGATTTTATTTATATTAGATTTTGGCCTTTTACAATTAAACCCTCTAACTTTTGCTATTCACAACTAGGCCCTTAATTTAAAAAAAAACCTTTTCAACCCTTTCAAAATTCGGTATTTAACACCTTCAACTGGACTTTTACTCGGCCTCCAAGAACCCGGATCTCGAGACGTCCGATCCTCGACCCGTCCCTACTTCTGTCCGCTATCCTTGCTCGGCAAAGTCTTCTACTCGGTCTCTCGGACTAAGACTTCGTGCTCGGCCTCCGAGACTCTTGGATCTCGAGATGTCTGATCCTTGACCAGTCTCTACTTCTGTCCGTAGTCCTCGCTTGGTAAAGACTTCGTTACCCGATCCCCGACCAGGACTTCGTGCTCAGACCCTTGGACCAAGACTTCGGTGTCCAACCCTTGGCCAAGACTTTGTGCCTAATTCCCCGAACCAGGACTTTGTGCTCAACTCTGCAGGTCAAGACTTCTTGCCCAGCTTTACTCACCAAGACTTCTTCCACCTAGCCTCACTCACTATGACCCAACTTCACGCACTAGGATTTTATTCCTCAATAAAGACTTCTTTGCTAATCATCTTATCCTGAATAGACTTCTCTCTGCCAAACATCAAGTCTTGTTTGGCTTAGTCCAAATGAGTATAATTTCTTTGCCAAACATCAAGTCCTATTTGGCTTAATCCCTTGGTCAACTGACCAACCCTGGGTTCTCATAACTCTGCCAAACATCAGATCCTGTTTGGCTAACCCTTTGGTCAAACTTGATCAAGCCAGGGTTTACCCTATCAAACATCAGGTCCTGTTTGGTTTAACCCTTGATCACTTAGACCAGACCTTGGTATATTGTCAAACATTGAAGCACGTGGGTTGACTATTCATGTTTGATGCTTTTTACACCAACAATTCCAAGATATAACCCCTCCAGCAAGCATGAAGATATAGCCTGAAGTGGACCTCCAGCTATCCAAGCATCCAGCAAAATCGGAGTCAAAATAACCAATCACCTCCAAGTGATCTGACCTTCGATACGTGAGCATGTGTTGTTGGGAACGAGATGGCTAGAGAGGGGGGGGGGTGAATATAGCCAATCACTTCTTCTTAGAAGAGTTATCAAATTTCTGCACTTGAAGTTATTAATAGCACAGCGGAAGTATGGGAAAACAAAACTTGCAGAAACTAAAAATCAAAATCTAACTAGCAAGATTAGCAAGATCGCTAACAAGGAGATTTTACAAGGTTCGGGGATAACTTGCCCCTACTCCTTGGCGTGCCCTTAAGGTGGGCGATCCCTTGATCGTCGGCAGATCAAGCCCTGGTGATCACCGGATATGAAGCAACCTTCTTCTCGGTGGAGAAACCTCCCCACAGTGTGTTTCAAACAATGATATAGAATGAGCACAAAGAAACAACAAGAAGGATCTTACTCAAACACTTAGCAAGGACAAAAACACAGCAAGCTTCCCTGAGCTCCACCCAGTGGCGATCTCACGCAGAACCCTTCTCCGTGTCTTCCCACTGTCGGACTCCAAGCCTCTTGTTTTCTCCTTCAAGCGCTCAAGTATGATGATTGCTCCTCAATAGCTTGCTCAAAATGATTGAAGAACTCAAGAACAACAAGCTTGATGTGGAGCAAAAACGCAGACAGGAACTCAAGAGCTCAAGGATGAAGCACTTCAATGAACACTGCTACTCACGTTCCTTTTGTTTCTCCGCTAAGCAACAGATGATCTCATCTCCAGCAGCCTACAGCTGCCTCACTGCCAATGCGCCAGCTACACTGAGCCCTAACTGAACTTCCTGAGCTCCCTCAGCCAAGCTTCAGTCAGCAACTTCAGTCCTGCATCCAGCCGTTGCAACCTGTGTGGAGAAAGGGACAAACCTGCTCCAAGGAAAGCTCTCTTTGACTTCTCCTTGAGTGTTTGAATCCTCCCCTGTCACCTGAAACTTAATCAGAGTATTAGAGCAGCAAATCAAACAGCATATCAAATATCAGAGGAAAGTGGCAGCGAATCGGTTGTGTTCAGACGCGATCAGAGCGTCTGACAGTGCAGTTTGAATTAAAGTGATCGGTCACCTGACCGATCAGAGAGCCTCCTGATCGGTCACCAGACCGATCAGGCTGGTCCCAGACCGATCAGGCTCCGTCCTGATCGATCCCCAACGCTCAATCAGAAATCGCGATTTCTTTGAGATTCTCCTGGACCAATCACTGGACCGATCCCAGGTCGTGGATCGTTCACCGGACCGATCCACCCTTATATGAGGCGATTTCTGAGTTTCACAGGCTAACCCTCCTGATCGGTCAACTGACCGATCAGGGTGTCACCTGATCGGTCAGCAGTCTGATCAGGTCATCACCTGATCGATCAGGAACCGTCCTGATCGATCTTAGTGAGGAGCCCGCGAAGCTAGATCGTTCACCAGAACGATCTGCACAGTGATCCTGATCGGTCACCAGACCGATCAGGAGCTGTTCAGCAAGTGAACTCAACCTCATTGCTTGCTCCCTGATCGGTCACCAGACCGATCAGAAGCCAGTCAATGGGTGAAACGCATACTCCCTGATCGGTCACCAGATCGATCAGGAGCAGCACAGTAGGTTCCCAACCTCACTGTGTGCTCCCTGATCGGTCACCCGACCGATCAGTCATCGCTGGATCGGTCACCAGACCGATCCACGAAGGAGCAGCGTGCCAGAATCCCTGATCGGTCACCAGACCGATCTAGGGACTTAAACCCTCCAAGCTAAGTTTCCATCCACCTTAGCCCTCCAAGCTAAGGATTTTCCATCTAACTCTCCAAGTTGGGAATTTGCACCTAACCCTCCAAGTTAGGACTTTTCACCTAGCCCTCCAAGCTAGGACTTTTCACCCAACCCTTCCGAGTTAGAATATCATCCAACCTAGCCCTCCAAGCTAGGCACCTGACCCTCCAAGCCAGGACTTTTTCACCTAATCCTCCAGGATGGGAATTTGCACCTAACCCTTAAGTTAGGACTTTTCACCTAGCCCTCCAAGCTAGGACTTTTCACCCAACCTTTCCGAATTAGGACTTTTTCAACACCTAGCCCTCCAAGCTAGGATTTTCCACACCTAACCCTCCAGGTTAGGATTTTCCAACACCTAGCCCTCCAGGCTAGAATCCTCCAAATCATGCCTAATCCTCGATCAGGACTTAATCATAATCATCATCATCATCAACCTAAACTAAAATCGTTGTCAACACCAAAATAACAATCAGGGCCAGACTGCATCAACATGTGTGTTTTAGTTCTTTGCAAATACCACATCACTCTTTTAATTGCTTTCTAGTGTGACGGTCCTGGGTTATTAACATATCTGCCTAACATCCCAACTATAAATGTTATATTTGCTCGAGTGCAAACTTGTGCATACACGAGACTTACCACTGCTGATTTATATAGGAATTGTTCCATCTCTTTTATTTTAAGTTCAAGTCATGGATACTGCTACAAATTGAACTTGTCACCTCTTGACACAGGTGTGTCACCAGGTGTACAGTTCTGCATGTCATACCTCATAAACACCTTCTCAATATAGGTTTATTATGAAAGTCCAAGAATGACTCTTGAACGATCACGACAGATCTGAATGCCTAGAACAAAAGATGCTTCGCCAAGATCTTTCATTTCAAATTTACCAGATAGAAATGTCTTGATTTTATGTAGCAGACCCTTATTATTGCTCACAAGCAATATATCATCCACGTATAGAACAAGTATAACAAACTTGCTCCCACTAAACTTGGCATATATGCACTGATCAACGGGATTATTTTTAAATCTAAATGAGGTAACCACTTGATCAAATTTTTGATACCATTGACAGGACACCTGTTTTAAACCATAAATGGACTTCTTTAATCTACAAACTAGGTGCTTTGAGTCTGAGGACTCAAAGATCTCTGATTGTACCATATATATATAGACTCCTCTATGTCTCCATTGAGAAATATAGTTTTATGCTCATTTGATGTAGCTCCAAATCAAAATGAGCTACAAGTGCTATGATTACCCTAAGGGAGTCGACACAGATGAGAAAGTCTTATTATAATCAATGTCTTCCTTCTTAGTGAATCCCTTGGCAACAAGACGAGCCTTATACCTTTCAATATTACCCTTCGACTCCCACTTGGTTTTAAATATTCATTTACAACCAATGGGTTTCGAACCTTCAGGTAATTCGTTAAGTTCTCAAACATCATTGTTTGTCATAAACTTCAACTCTTCTTGCATGGCGTTAATCCACCTTTCAGGGTTAGTTCATTGATTGACTTCTTGGAAAGATGTAGGATCATTTTCCAATCCTATATCAAAATCATGCTCTTGGAGATAAATATAATCACGAGAATTCGTGCTTCTCTGTTCTCTTATGGATCTCCTTAAGGGCACTTGTGTTTGAAGTGGTTGAGGTACTTGCTTATTAATATGAGTCAATACCTCAATTTCAGTGATAGGCTCTTCCGATTGCATTGGAGATGTCATGAGAATATTTTGATTTACTACGCTCACTGGATGTGCAGAATTCATAATGTACGGTATGGTAACTATACCACTACTGATCGCATTAGTAATGACCATAAGAGGATTGCCAACGCTTTCCTCAAAAGATACTTCCTTGATTTTATCACTCCCACTGTCCTCAATAAATTTGACATTTTCCGTTTCGAAGAAGGATCTATTGTCGGATCAAGGTGGACCGGCAAGAAGGGGAGTGAATTGCTGCTGTAAAATAAAATAAATCTTTTATGCGGCTCACAAAGAATTCAGATTAGTTGAAACAATAAAATAAAATGAACATAAACTAATTAAACTAGTAAAAGGCTAATACACAGAAATTTACTTGGTTGCAACCTAGGTGGTTGCTAATCCAAGATAGTTGAAGCTCACTATCAAAATTTCCTTCTGGCAGAGAAGCCTTTTACAAACTTTGAAGCATAGGAAGCTAGAAAACAAGAAAGAATTTATTTCAGTTGATTGATGGTTTGGAACTGAGTTTTGGGGGCCTATTTATAGCCCCGGTCAGTTTTATCTGTTTGTTGATGTGACACTATAGGGGCGCCCGATTGGTTTTGGGCACCTGACACATGGCTTGAGCGTTATCTGGTACGCAATGATCGCAAATAGCTAGCTGGGTGGATAGAATAAGCTCTCGGACACCTATATGCATAGGGGCGCCCGAGTCAGGTTTGGTCAGCATCTCGCTGATCAATCTCCAGCGGGTCTTCTTAGGTGATTCTGGCCAACCGGTGTTAGGCTCACCCGAACCCGACTCCGGCCTTTCGCCCCTCGAGCATCCTTCCTTCCGGCTTCTCATTCTTCGAACGTCGTGCACGTCCTTCTCGCTCCACCAACATACTCTTCTGTAGCTTCTGCGTCCCTCGAATGCACCGAGCCCGTCGACTCGCTTCTCTGTGCAATCCTTCTCATCCACTGCATCTTACGCTCGACTTCCTCCGCTCCTAAGTTCCTACACACTTAGACAGAGGGATTAAAACCACAATAGGACCTAACCTAACTTGGTTGATCACATCAAACCTAATTGGGGCACCAATAATCTTCTACGTTTTGATATGCATCAACCCAAGTTCAATTAGGGTTAAGATTAAAAGAAATAACACTAACTAATACAATCAAGTCTGATAGAAATATTAGCAAATAAAAACTACAACCTCCCCTGAACTTAAGCTACTCTCCCCTTTTGATCACAACAAAAATTGGAGCACAATAAGAAATTAGGGAAAGGGAATGATAGAAAATATTCATTGATTAAAATTCTTAAAGATTTAATTTTCTAAATTAGAAATTACATAAAAAATTGAAGAAAATTTTATTAAAGTCAACAGATGATTAGTAGATATAGAAAAATCGGATATGAAAATAAATAATTTTCTATCGAAATTTAAAATTAAAAATCGAATTTTAATAAAAAAATTTATAGAAAATCGAAAAAATGTAGAAAATTTTTAAAAATTTTGCATTGGTGGAAAATAGAGTTTTGAGCTTGTAAAAAAAATTTCAACTTTAAAAACGTTATCTAAGTCCAAAAATAAATCAAATACAATCAGAGTTGAATTTTTGAAGAATAAATATTTAACATTCAAAAATACTTCAAAAAATTCGAGTAAAATTTTACTGAGGTCTACTGATCATATCTAAATTTGAAAAAATTGGATATGAGAAAATATAATTTTTATTTATTTTTAAAATTTAAAATTTGAATTTCGAATGCAAAATTTTGAACATTTGAAAAATAATTAAAAACATCTAAAAAATTCACAGTAAGTAAAGAAAATGTTCTTGTATTTAGGAAAAATACCATGATTTTATGAATTTAAAATATGACTGATATTCATTTTTCAAGGAAAGTGAATAATGAAGAGTGAAAGAAAACAAATATATTAAAAAAATAACAAAAAAATTGTTAGAAATAAAACATATACCGAGTAAAAATTAATCTAGTGGACACTTAGGAACTCAAAACAAGTTCCTATATGGGGTTAATTAAAAATTTCGCAGGGATATAGTTCTTTGACGCTTTTCTAAGTTGACCCCTGTGATTTTTAATATACCAGTTCAAATTATCAGGATAGCTATTTTTTTCGGCGTAAACATGCATTATCAAATTCTAATTTTTAACTAAATTTCTCAAATTAACAACATCATTTTTTAGTTTATCAAAACCATCAGAAGAACATACATTAGTCAATTTCATTTTTAATTTTTAATTTTTTTTTCTAATTTAAGATTAGCTTTAAGCATTGCTTTTATACCATAGTATAATTGATCGTGAGGGAGAAAACATACCTCACTTACTGAGTTGCTTTAGAAAAGAGGGCCCCCCCTTCGTCGTTGCTTTCTTCTAGTGTAGCTCCCCCTTCTTCAGTGCTCTCCTCTTGATGACTTACCATCAACGCAAGTCCAGCGTATTCTTCAGCTTCTGATTCATCAGACGAGGTCTCGCCCCCAAGTGGCTTTCATAGCCTTTTTTTTCTTTGGCTGGTTCTTGAGTTTGGGACACTGATATTTTAGATGACCCTCCTCTTTGTAGCTATAACATCGGATTGTACGCTTCTTCGGAGATCGTCTTTTACACTGAAACTTAGAAAATTTATTAGACCTTTTAAAAAATCATTTAAGGATTTTTACCATCTCCGTCGTATTTTCATCATCCGTTGATGACTCATCCTCGATCTGGTTTCTTCTCGCGTTCAGAGCGATGTTGTCCATTTTCCTGCTCTTCCCTACACACCGAGATTTGTGAAGTTCTAAAATCGAAAATAGTTGTTCTAGTGTATTTCCCTCAAGGTCTTTTGAAATAAAATATGCGTTGATTACTGAGGTCCAATTCGGGATTCTCGGGAAAGCATTCAGCGCGTACCGTTGAGCGTCGTGATTTGATACCTTTTTACCGAGGTTCTCAAGGTTTGTGATTAGCTCTTTTACCTTGATGTGCAGTTGGGCAACTGATGTCCTTCTTCCATTCAAAGGTTGGTAAGCTAGCTTCGTAGGATGTCTCGTCGTGCAGTTTTGCCTCTAAGGTTTCTTCATTCAATTCTAGGAACTTTTCCCAAAGTTCCATTGTCGAGTAATACATTTTGATTTGATTGATATCTTGTTCAGGGAGGGCAGTCAGTAGATGAAATTCCGCCTTTCCATTTGCTTTCGTGTCTATTTGTTCCAGGAGTCAGGTTCCTTAATTTTTCCTTCGTTATCTTTTGGAGTTGAAAAATCATTTTTCATTGTTAGTAATAATTCGTAATCAGTAGTAAAAAATATCTTCATTTTTCTTTTCCATGCTGCGAGCTCCCCTTCAAACTTCGACGGGTAGATCACTGGTCCAACCATTTTTCAAATTTTATTGCAGTAGGTGGTTAGTCCTTCTGTGACGTCCTGTCTTTGATACTACTTGTCGGATCGAGATGGGCCGACAGGGGGGGGGGTGAATTGCCACTATAAAATAAAAAAATCTTTTGTGTGGCTCACAAAGAATTCAGATTAGTTGAAACAATAAAATAAAATGAGCATAAACTAATTAAACTAGTAAAAGGCTAAGACACAGAAATTTACTTGGTTGCAACCTAGGTAGTTGCTAATCGAAGACGGTTGAAGCTTACTATCAAAATCTCCTTCTGGTGGAGAAACCTTTTACAAACTTTGAAACACAGAAAGTTAGAAAACAAGAAAGAATTTGTTTTAGTTGATTAATGGTTTGGAACTGAGCTCTTGGGGCCTATTATAGCCCCTGTCAGTTCTATCCGTTTGCTAATGCGGTACTATAGGGGCGCCCGAGTGGTTTTGGGCGCCTGACACATAGCTTGAGCGTTATCCGGTATGCAACAGTCGCAAACGGCTAGCTAAGTGGATAGAATAGGCTCTCGGGCACCTGTATGCATAGGAGCACCTGAGTGCTTGGGCGCCCCTATGCATATGGGCGCCCGAGTCAGGTTTGGTCAGCAGCTCGCTGACCAATCTCCAGGGGGTCTTCTTAGGTGATTTCTGGCTAATCGAAGTTAGGCTCACTCGAACCAGACTCCTGCCATTCACCCCTCGAGCGTCCTTCCTTCCGGCTTCTCGTTCCTCGAACATCGCACACATCCTTCTCGCTCCACCAGCGTACTCTTCCACAGCTTCTGCGTCCCTCGGATGCATCGGGTCCGTCGGCTCACTTCCCCGTGCAATCCTTCTTGTTCACTACGTCTTACGCTCGACTTCCTCCGCTCCAAAGTTCCTGCACACCACAACAGGGATTAACCTAACTTGGTTGATCACATCAAAACCAATCGGGTCACCATCATCTATTAGAGGGATCATAAAATTTATACCCCTTTGATTTCTCAGAGTAACTTACAAAATTACAACTAACAGTTCTTGAGTTTAATTTTCTTTCATTAGGCTTGTAAGGCCTAGCCTCAGCAGGACAACCCCAGACGTGTAAATGCCTAATGCTTGATTATTTACCTGTCCACATCTCGAATGAGATTTTTGTTACTCTCTTACTAGGTACTCTATTGAGAAGGTAAACTGCAGTCTTGAGTGTCTCACCCCACAAAGACTTTGGTAGAGAAGTAAAAGCCATCATACTTTTCACCATGTCTTTTAGGCTTCGATTGCGACGCTCAGCTACACCATTCTGACTGGGTGTACCAGACATGGTATATTGAGGCACAGTCCCATACTCAGTAAGGTAATTTGTAAAAGGTCCTGGACGTTGTTCACCTGATCCATCATATCAACCGTAATATTCTCCTCCACGGTCGGATCAGATGACTTTAATTTTCTTACCTAGTTAAAGTTCAACTTCGACTTTGAAAATTTTGAACATGTCCAAAGATTGCGACTTCTCATGAATAAGGTACAGATAGCCAAATCTAGAATAGTCATCTATGAAGCTAATAAAATATGTGTATCCATTCCAAGATGCCTTAGGGAATGGTCCACAAATGTCCGTATGTATTAGCTCCAAAACGTCACTACAATGGCTAACCCCTTTGTTCATTTTGTTAGTTGTCTTCCCCTTAACACACTTTATGCAGACATCAAAGTCTGAATGTCAAGGGAATCAAGAAGTCCATGTGACATTAACTTTTCTAGGCGTCGTTTGGATATATGTCCTAAACACCTATGCCACAGCATGGAAGAATTCTCGTTGGTCAATTTATATTTCGTACCTATACTATGCATTATTACATTGTCACCCGTAGGAGTAAAAATATTTAATTTATAAAGCTTATCAACCAAGGAACCATTGCCAATCAAAATTGAATTATAGAAAATACTAAACATTCCATTTCGAAATGAACAAGAATAACCTGATTTGTCTAAACAAGAAATTGAAATTAAGTTCCGTCTAAAAGACGATACAATGAATGTATTCTCTAAATCCAAATAGACATTAGTTCCTAAATAAAGCCTAAAAACACCAATAGATTTGACTATAGTCTTCTTTCCATTCCCCGTATAGATGTATTTTTCACCATCAAGCGGAAGTCGACTCCTAAGACAACCCTGCATAGTGACACTTATGTGAATAGTAGCACCAGTATCTATCCATCAAGTGTCAGTGGGTAAAATAACTAAATTGAATTTCGAACTAACAAAGTTGAGAAGTTTGTCTTTGGAATCTGTAGTTTGCTTACCTTTTCCTTTGTTATTGATCCTCTTTTGCTTTTTGCTCATACTTTGAGAACCATATGTTAAATGAGCACTCTCAGATGTCTCAATCTATAGTCTCCCCTCCTCTTATACGCATTGAGTCATAAGCTCATTCAATGTCCACTTTTCCTTTTGAGTATTATACAATATCTTAAAATGAGTGAATCGTGCAGGCAGAGACATCAAGACGAAATGCATTAACATACTCTCAGGTATATCGAGTTTTAGTGCTTTCAGGCTTGTCGCTATATTGGACATCACCATAATGTACTCTCTTATGTTTCCTTTACCACTGTACCGCATAGTTACCAGCTTCGTAAGAAGTGTGGTAGTCTCGACCTTTTCATTTGAGATGAATCGGTCTGCCAGTTGGTTAAGAAAACTCCTAGCATCTTCTCTCTCTGTGATTGAGCCCTTTATTTGTGCCAGTATGAAAAGCTTCATGATGCTTAGACTTATGCGATTTGATTTCTCCCACAACTGAAATTCATCCCTTTGCTTTGTAGTGATAGCACTAGTGTACGAGCAACAATCGGACGTGTACATGTCGATTGCCACGTTATTCCTTGAAGTTTTCCTTGAATTTTTTCCTTGAGCGTATTATTACTCTCTTGGGTTATAGTATTCAAACGAACAAAATTTAGATACGTATAGGGTATATTATAAGATTAAACATTATTTAAGGAATTATTTATTAAACAAATTTAAAAAATAAAATAAAATGTCACAGGCACTTGTATTGATACATGTGTGTGTGTGTGTTTGCTTTGTTGCGGGCTTGTTGTTGCGACAGCACCTGTGCGGACTCGGAGCATCTAGGTTTAAATCCAAGGCAATAATTTTTTTTAAAATTTTTTTAGGGATATATTATATGTATTTATGATTTAAGATTTAAGATTTAGGGGTTGAATTATGGTGGATTTAAGTCGATAAGATTTTTCCTCTAAGATTTAGTCTTCTCTCTTGGGTTATAGTGTTTAAAATAAAAATTTTAGATGCTTACAGGGTATATTATATATATATTTAGCATTTAAGATTTTAGGATTTAGGAGTTGAGTTATAGTGGATTTAAGCTAACAAGATTTCCCTCTAGAGTTTAGCTTTCCCTCTTAGATTATAGTGTTCAAAATAAAAATTTAGATATTCACAAAGTATATTATAAGATTAAGGACTTGTTTATTAAAAAAAGGAAAAATGATCCAAGCGCCTGGATAGTTGGGCGCACAAGTGCGCGGTCAGCAATGGATCTCTTTTTAATGATATATATATATATATATATATATGCCGTGGACCTTCTGTCGTGAACTCATCCGTGACACTAGTCCAGGCACCTAGATTCATTCCAGGCACCCGTTATAATTTTTTTTTTTTTAGTTGTTTAGGATATATTATATGTATTTAGGGTTTAAGATTTTAAAGTTTAGGGGTTGGATTATAGTGGGTTTAAGTCAATAAGATTTTTTCTCTAGGGTTCAGACATCCCTCTTGAGTTATAGTATTCAAAATAAAAAAAATTTTGAAGCTCACAAGGTATATAATATATATTTAAGATTTAGAATTTTAGGGTTTAGAGGTTGAGTTACAGTGGATTTAAACGAATAAAATTTTCCCTCTAGGGTTCAGACTTTTCCTCTTGAGTTATGGTGTTCAAGATAAAAAAATTTTAAATGCTCATGAAATATATTATATGTATTTAGGATTTAATTATTTATTTTTTTAAGCTCCCGATTATGTTAATTAGATTTTTCTTTAGAGTTTAGGGGTTGGATAAATAATAATATTAAACACAAAAAAAATTCAAACCGAAAAAATATTTTACATGTGCAGAGGTTGTACGCGATAAGGCTTTCCTCAATATATATATATATTGAGGACTGATCAGGTGCCAGACCGATCATGCCCTTGCCTGATCGGTCACCAGACCGATCAGGCAAGGCCCTGATCGGTCTGGGTGTGTGGTCTGCACGGGAAGTCTACATATCACAGTCCGCAGGAGAGCAAAACCATATATATATATATATATATATATATATATATATATATATATATATATATATATATATATATATATATATATTGTTGATGACCAAATGTTGCACGTCTGTTCTGTGCAGACTTGGGATGCCTGAATTCAATAAGTGCTGTAATTTTTTTTATTTTTGGGATATTTTATATGTATTTATGATTTAAAATTTTAAAATTTAAGGATCGAGAGTTCAGACTTCCCTCTTCTTGAGTTATAATATTTAAGATAAAAAAAATTTAGATGTTGACAAATATATTATATATATTTAACGTTTAAGATTTTAAGATTTAGAGATTGAGTCATAGTGAGTTTAAATTAATAAAATTTTTCCTCTAGTTCTATCTTTTCTTTTGCATTATAGTGTTCAAAATAAAAAATTTTAGATGTTTATGGAATATATTATAAGATTAAGAAATTCTTTATTAAAAAAATAAGAAATTATTTTTTAAAAAATTAAAAATAAATAAAAAACGAACTAGGCACCTAGATCGCCGTGTGGACGGGTGCGAGAATATATATATATATATATATATATATATATAGAGAAAGATAGATCCGTTACCTTAACGGTTCTCCCAGAGTTGGCCCCATGGATATAAAAGGAGGTTCATGCAGATACACAAACAACAGATACATGATAGAGTTGAAAATGTAAGCCATCACCTTGTAATAATCGACCCCTAGCTATTACGTCAGAAATGTTATGCACCCATCATTTATACTACAACCTGGGAGCTATATATATATACATAGAGAGAGAATTTTAAAATTTTACTATATTAAAGATCTTACTATAAATTCTGTGCAAATATTAATTATTTTTTCGATTTAAATTTTTTTATTTAATATTATAATCTAACTAGTAAATTTTAAAAATAAAATTTTATTAACATAATCGAGTGATTAAAAAAATAAAAAGTAAAAAAAAAAAAACACAACATCCGCACAAGTGCACACGCCAAGTCGGCAGCACAACTTCTTTATATATATATATATATATATATATATATATATATATATATATATATATATATATATATATATATATATATATATATATATATATTTTGAGCACAAAGAAAACAAAATGAAACCATGTTCTGAAATTTAAACTAACGGGTGGTCAACCATGATGCTGCATGACATCCTTGTAAAAAAAAACGTCAACTATCAGATACATAGATTTGACTTCATAATGTTGTCCAAGTAGCATAAACAAATTGACATAAAAAACTAAGCCCTCCATAATTAGAGGTTTTTTAATTAACAATGTAAATGCTGTGAAAGGCCAATACATAGACGTCATCATCATCAATTTAATCTGATAAAGAATTTGTAATAAAAAAGAAGCTGAGGAATGATTTTGGCTAGTCGAGACAGTTGTTTTGACCAAACTTATTGAAACAATCAACAATTCATGGCAATCCTCACACCAATTCATAAAAGCCAGTTAGATTTAATGATTTAGCCTAGTTGAGCCAGTTGTTTTGACTGAACTTATTGAAACAATCAACAATTCATGGCAATCCTCACACCAGTTCATAAAAACCAGTTAGATTTCTTACAATTCAGAGAACATATAAATAGATGTTTTAAGGAAATAAACAGAATCAACTCTGACAGAGATTGCACAAACTTACTAGAAAAAATTGCAGTTTGTTTTCTGACAGATTTGAATTTTCTAGGAGAATGAGCATGGTCGGTCTTGCTATAATAAAGCTTTGCTTGATCTTGATACAACCTTACAGTTAACAAATACAAATGTAAGGTTTTGCTAAAAAGAACACCTGCTGCAATGCTGTTGCACTCATGTTGCAAACTTCCCGTGCCTCTTGGATGCATACCAGATCAGGATGCCAGATCGCGTGAAGCAGTATTCATTTTTTTTCGTCGGTTGTATAACATTATATAATATACCGTACACTGAAATGGGAATGGAAACATAGTATCGTTTTGCTTCTGCCCTACAGCAGACGTCTGAACCTACAGGATTCTATCTGCCCATTTGGCAAGGGAATTTTCATTAAGTTGTTCAATTTAACAACAGCCTCAGGCAAGTTATCAGCCTCGACGCACATCTTGGCAGGGAAAGCAAAGAGAATTTCATTAACATCTTCTTCTAGTTCAAGGGAGAACAGTTGGTTGAAGACCTAAGGTAGCAATTTGACAGGATGTCTGTGTCAAACGGATGGTAAAGAAACAGAAATGTGCAGTTGGATCTTACCGCTTTTAACCTTAAAATAATCTTCTCCTTTATTGCTGCTGATCGTGACACCAAGTTTATTATGAAGATGCCTCCTTCAGAGAGGAAATCCCTTACCGACAAAAGAAAGGAATCTTCAACAAAGTCTGTAGGAGGGCAGGATAACCCGGAGCTGGAAGCAGTGTAATTCAAAGTCAGCAAAACAAACCATATGTCAATCTGAAGAGGAAATGAATGGTCATTACCTCAAATCGGATGAATCTGCATCGATGATAAGAATTTTAGTGCCACTAGTTTTATTTTCATCTGCAAGAGAGTGCGTAGGTGTACCATTCACTGGGAATGATTTGACAGCATCCACATCGCGAATAAAATGGATTCCATCAGCAATGTGCACCTACTTGGACAAGAAATCACTAAAATAAGCAATTCCCACAATTCAGTGAAAAACAAGACGAGGCAAAGTAAACATATGCTATGGCATGAGGGAACCGACCCATTAGAGCAAGCACCAATTATTTAGTCCCAAGTAATGTGTAGCTCAATCATTTAAAATTTTTAAACACCTTTCACAAGCACAGAACTTGTCATGTGAGATGAAACTAGGGTTGTCACAATCTTCTCCATTAAAGTTTGGCGCAGAATCATCCAACTCAATAATAGGTGATGCTAAATGGTAACCCTGCAAACCTTTACAAATCCATCATTGTGGCTAAGATTAGGTTCGCTCCAATACTAGTTGTCATTGCTCAAGGTAGATGAGTGAATCACGCGTTAACTTGAAGGGTCCTACCACAAATCCAAAATGCTTAAGCTTATAGTAGCTCAATTATCTAATTATAAACCACTACATTAGCTCAAGGTGGTTGTCTGGATCGAAGATTAAACAAAGGTGTCACTACTTATCATGCCAAAAAGGAATTATCTGCATCAGGTCCAAAATTGGTTTGCAGATTAAAGAGCTCAGTTGTGCTTAGTTGCAGAGTTAAAACAAGTAAACAATAGAATATTCAGGACATCATTTGGTTTTGGAAAGCAGCATCATGGTGTAAATACGTAGTACTTCAACCTTTAATTGGTCATCCTCCACAAAGCTGAAATATTCCCTCGCCAAATCCAAGACTATAGGATCCAACTCCGCCACCTTCAACAAATGGAAATCAATAACTTGTCCTGAAATCTCTTGATAACTTGTTGCTCATGAAGTTCCTACCTCAATTTGCAGAAAGGGTAGGCATGCACGAAGAAACATGGGAAGAAGCCCAGCTCCAAGCCCAATAATGTAGGTTCTAATCTGTATATAAAAGATTTAATGCTTAGAAAGGAATGTAAATTTTATCAAATGAATATAAACTAAAATTAACCTTTCACATGGGTACTCAACCTTTTTCCCGGACAATACAATATGCTCCAAAGTAGTAGCTATGAGAGCAAAACCAGAAACAATGCCACTGTGATAAAGACTAGCAAGGCAGCTATGATCAACCTTCATGCTTTTAGATCCTAAGTTTTGGTTTAAAAAGACCAAACTTAAATATAAAAAAAATGAAGCGAATATAATCTGTAAATTTACAAATTATTAGCAAAAAAGAGAAATTCTTCTCAAGATTAAGGCTGCAGCAGAGGAAGATTTGGAGAAAAAGATGCAGAGAAAAAGGTGCGCATCAGGCTGTTCGCATGTATGACACTTTCAAGTTTCAACATTAAGGTTTTGCTAAACCAAAATACTACCAAGTAGGAAAACATACACAAAAAATTACCATGGATCAATTTATGGGATTCACTTCTTTTCTGACCACCCTTTTTTCTACTTCTTGAAGATACAACCTTTCCTTTTTTATTTGCAGCAGACGGATTGCTCTGAAGTATATTTTCAGATAGCAATGCTTCTGATTGCACCAAACCTGAGCTTCTGCCAAATGTAAGGCGGCGAAACACATTAAGATTTGGTAGATCTTCCTCAGCAGTGTCGTAGATCACATCTTCAACAATCATATGGCCAGTTACTGTAGATGTAACCTATGAGATTATATTTTATATAAATGAGAGAAATGGTTTAGACAGAAAAACCAAAAGAAAGAAGGTACCAAAACTGTAATTGCATGGAAGGAGAAAATATTTCAGAACCAGAACAACAAAGAGGTATGAAGAAAGGAAAAGGTAATCATTAAAAAAAGAGAGCAACAGTAGCAATATAAAACATCATAAGTTATATGAGCGATAAATATATAACAGGGCACAATGCACAAGTAAGAAATGCACCATGAGCATACTTACTTAAAATGCAGAACTATGCTGTTACATATTCTCATGAATATTCTCATTCTTGGACAAAGCATGCTTAAAATACATGAAACTTTGATACAATGCTAATTACTTGCAACACCAAGAAATTCACATTTAACAACTGGTTCTAGTCCACCCATTAGCATGCTTCATCCTTTTCACAGAAGGAAAAAAAACTAAGAAACATTTGAAACAAAAACTTTACCAAGACATAATTATCTAATGGATGTTGTCAAAGTTGTGATTTGAATTTTGGAATCTTGCAATCTGTGACATAAATTAGCCTAACCAATCTAGATCCCATAGGATCTAAATCAGGCTGAGATCTCAAAAACATATTATCCACTCCCATGTTCTATCACCACTCCTATGAAGCATCTCAATCCTAAACCCTGATAACTATGACAATGGAATACTTTATATTCACAAAGACATTTTAAAACAGGAAATTTCTGTTAAAGAAGTGTTAATTCTTTTTTCAAGTAGAAGAATCGTATTTAATTTTCCCATTATCATCCATTTCATAGAAGTTACTATTCTATATAAGAATGCCACCTTAATAATTATATTGATTTGTTAATGTATTACTATATGAGAAATTCTAATTATGCTCTATAATAATATGACGACCTAAAATTCTAAATATTCCTAACAATGTTAGATATTGAAACTTAATGCATATGTTAATTTCAAATAGCATTAATAAAAAAATATTTGTATTAAAATGATTAGTTTTATGATCTAATACTCTAATCCTACAATCTGGTCTCATGAAACCCTCATTGTCCCTTGGAGAGATCACGATTTTGACAATCTTGATTGCACGACCTCAAAGAGTTCATTTAATGAATAGTAATCATAGAAGAAAAGGACATCAAAATTGCACAAAATAAGCAGGAAGTAAAACGTTATTGAATTATACACCATATAGGAAAAGATTGGTTCCCACCTCATGGATGACATCCTCTGCTTGATGCCATCGCCTGCCATCATGAACCTGAATTAATTCAAAGAATTTTTGCACGTGAAGGAATTTCCAAGCCCATTAAAAGACTGAAAATTTGACATATGGCAAACAAGAAAGAGGAGAAATTAAATCATAACTATCCTGAATAAGAAAGCCATAGGAAGTATAAAAAGTTCATTTTTTTTCTTGTAGCAATGGAGGTTAGAGTAAATTTATTTCACTAAAGTAATATAAGGTCAAATCTCGAACTGAGACCAACCAAAGGAAGCACAACATGAGGAAGAAGGCAACAAAGTAAGTGATTGTGAACTGCAACCAGCCAGAATCATGTTACATAGGTTAACAGTTTCAATTTTACTAGGATTGAGACTGCCAAAGTTCCTTATTTGATCAACAAAGCTCTAGCAAACATTTCACCTAACAGACATACCATGAATTTTGAAGAGCATGCAAATCCTATAAAAATTGGATATTGTGTCCAAAAACAATGCAACCAAACAAAGGGAAAAGGCATTTGGATATTCAGTGATAGGAGAGATCAAGGTGATAAGTGCGGATTAGTATTGGTTATGAAGGGATGCATAACTAATCATAAACTACTAGATAATTTAGGGTACTCAATTTTCCACCTGCTCATAATGATTATGAGATGCATTGGCAGTACATTACACCATTATGCTTATGCAAGATAAAAAGGTTATAATATATATAATGGCTTCCCTCCAATAAGTTGTGCACTTGTGCTGAGTGCTGACCATGCTAAAGCTCTCCAATTATAGTCATAGGAAAGCGAGTAAGTGACAATGTCCCAGCAATATCTATTGACAAGAAAAACACAGTCATAACACTAGTGATCTGCACAACTACCAATCCCGGTAAATATAAGTAATGGTACTATTAGTGTTTTGGTTTACGAAATAACTGTAGAGCAGATAATGGTACAATTATAACACAGCTGATAGTCTCGTTTAAGTTTGGGGAGGATTAAAAATTCCTATATAGAAGAGAATAATACAATCAGGGATTTCTGAAGAAGACAATGAGGATAAAGGCAATAAAACATGCTTGAAATCCTTCAGAGTGAGAAGAAATGAGCAAACGTACGGAATCAGAGTTTCATCTTCCAATCTTTCAGGTGCCAAACCTTTAACAAGTGGAGATAAATCCTTCTGTACATAATAATAATTTCATAAACCAAAAAGACATAATAATAATAATCCTACTGATACAAGAAAGACCGCCTACGAATTACATCTTTTTCAGAAAGCATTACCTGGATCTCATCCATGCTAGCACCAGTATGCCTTGAGTCCATGAAAACCTACAGGAAGGAAAAGCAAGGATCAGTAACAAACTAAAGACTTTCAACGTATCAAAAGAAAACCAATCATGATAGTTGGTGACGCCTATTTCTGGAAGTACCATAATCAGCCGAGCTGCCTTTGAACTTTCAACGATAAGCCATTGTCCTTCTTCTGAAGAAAACAACCATTCATTTGCTCGAGCCTAGAATGATTCAAATAGTCATATATATGAAGTAGAGAGCAAAACCAATTGCAGCAAATGCATTCAAATGCAAAAATTGACACCAACTATAGATAAAGACCAAGATTCACATCTCAAGTAGAAAAGAAAACATGAAATGTATATCTGCATATTCAGTATTCAGTTCATTGTTCAGATTAAATAGGCAATTATTTGAATAATTGTTGAAGACTCAAATGACAGATATGCAAACATGATAATTCAAACATTGTTTCCTATCTCCAATAATGTTTTAGTAGGTCCCTAGCCCTTGAGACTGCCAAAACATTAGCATGGGAGACAGCATCATTCTAGTTTCATCTTCTACTTTTAATATCCGGTACTCTTCAAGATTAGAAAGTGTCCAGTTCATACAAATATTTCCTTCACGCACATTCAAAACAAAATACTTTTGCCTTCTCAATAGATGAACATTATTGGTTTTGTATTACCAAATTTGACAAAATACAGAAGTAAATGCTCAAGGAAAATTAAGCCCCAATTCTTTTTTGTCATCAATTATGGCTATAGTGTTGCAAAAGGTTCTGGAAAAAAAAATCATGGCTCAAACTTACCTTAGGCACAATAAAAACACCGCAGTGGTATAAGAATGGTTCTGAATGTTGCTTAGAATCCAAGAGTATAGCTTTATAATGGTAAAGTGAACCATGATTTCCTAGTATAGTTTGACACCTTCGTCCTGGGAGAAGTTCCTTCAAATTGCCTCTAGCACCTAATTGCAGGTCTTCCAAAGAATAAACAATATCAACACCTGAGGAATACTGGCTGCGAAGTTTATTCTCATTTTCAACTGCATCGAGTAAAGCATGTACCTGAAGCAAGAAATAAGAACTCCACATATCACATTTTTCACAAATTGTATCAAGAAGGGACACAGTTTCTTCTAATACCTGCTCTACTTTACGATTAATGGAATTATGGTCAAACAGTAAGCTAAGCTGGTTTAGCACACCCATCTTGCCCTTTACAGCAACTAACAAGAAGGTCTGAAAGGCTGATTTGCTGCCCATTTTTTGTGGGATAATAGCAATACTTGTATCCCATCCAAATCGTAATTCAGTAAATAACAAAGCTACATAAGAACATTCAATTTATTCAGGTCAGTATACAGAACAATGAGAAAAAAAGGACATAGAAAGGTATAAATAGTTAGACTCGAATATTGATTGCCTAATTGAAAACAAGATCACAAGATATGTAATCGGCTTAATAAAGTATCAAATTTGACCAAGATAATGGCATCAGCCGAACCTATAATTGTTTGAAAAGTTTCAGTTTGACTTACCTAAAACGTGAGATTCTGCTAGGGTCAGACACAGAAATTTTCCTCCTGACTTAAGCACTCTCTTAACCTGAAGAATCATGTGTGTTAGACAATTTATGACACATTCAACATAATAGAACATGACAAACATATGAAAATACGTATAGATTGGTTACCTCCTTCAGATACTTAGTGCCGAGCTTTGCTCCATGCTCTGGTTCCATTAGTGCATCCAATCCTCCTTTATCAAAAATTACATCAAATGTCTCTTCTGCAAACTGGATTCTAGCGAGTTAACCAAAAGCATTTTAAAGGTACATAAATTGATAAATTCTGGTGAAAGAGTTTGGGGAATTGAAATCTGATCAACTTACATGAAGGGAAAAAAACAAGAGAATAATATACATAAAAATTATACTTTTTGTCGATATCGAATGAATTTGGGTTTCTAGAAAGCAAGGGAGCCCGGCACCGTATTTCAGACACAAATCCAAGTGAAAAGAACGAGAGAGAGGCATTAGTACCTGGAGTTCAGTCATGTCCATGACGCGCCAGCGCATTTCAGGGCGGGAACGCACGTATCGGCGGAGCATGTCAGAGACGACGACCTTGGAGAAATCGATGTTGGTAGTGCAGCGGAACCCGTCATCGTAGAGATACTCCGAGACGCGAGAGCTTCCGCAACCCGGTACGAGGATCTGAAGCGGGTCGGAGGCGGCGGCGGCGGCGGCGGCGGTCTTGAGTTGGGCGATAAGCGGGTCGCGGAGCTCCGGCCACTCGGCGTACCATTCGAAGGAGTCGCCGGAGCCCCTGACGGTGAAGAATTTGTCCCAATTCTCTTTGCTCGTGAAGTCCCCAAGGGTGTCGAAGATCTCGGTGGCAGCTTCCCCTCTCTTCTTCTTTTCCATCTCCCTTGACCGCTCCGGCGGCAACGGAAACGGCCGACGGAATCGAGGTTTACCAGGTCCGTTAAGGGAATTAGGGTTTAAACGGATCTGGCTGGAGAAAGTCCACTACGGCTCACTGGATTGCAATTGACGAGCTATAAATATATGAAATTATTTGATTTCTCACATTTTTCTAATTTCTACTTTTGTTTATAATAATTGTTTTTTATAAAAAAATATATAAATGTTATTGATTAAAATTAAAAGTACATTTCAAATTGAAGGAAATCATCGAAAATATCTCGCGAATACTTTTACTTTCAGCGCTCTATTACAGTAATTATTACGATTAATTATTATATCGAGATTTAGTTACTAGGTATTAATAGGAATTTTTTCTTTTACTGAATAACAGACTTAAAGAATAGTAATTATATGAGCTTCTATATATATTTCTCTGATTTATTTTAATAATTAGTTGAAAATTTTCGTAGGATCAAATTAGTCGTCTCAGATTCGACTATTATCTGATTAATCATTTTTGTCTCTGGGAGCAAGGTGTCATAGTTAGGTCATCCAATGATAGATCAGGGATTTAAAGTTTGAGACTCAGATACGACGTATTATTAGAAATTTTTCTCCTTAATAGGTAGTGAACCTGAGAATGTTGACGTTATTAGGACGGATCTCCATACGTACTTTTCTGAATTAACCTAGCTGGTGGAAAATTTTTATTAAATCGAACCGATCATCATAGGTTTCGACGTTAATTATTTATCATTAACTATTAACCACTTATAATAGCCCAGGCTTCACGGTACCAGGCTTTAGCCCGGGACTCAACCCAAATATCACATTAATTTATCAATTATTACCTCATATTTCTCAATTTTAAGTCAATTTACCCATCATTAATCCGAGTTCCTATATCATCATCAGCGTATTTACAGAAATTTTTCTTCTAAATGGGGCACAAACCCTGGAACGTTAGGCTTCTAGACCGCCCACCGCGAACGCTTACCGATTTACCCTGACGGCTGATAAAAACTTTCATGAAACTGGACTGATCGTCCGAGATTGGAAAAGCCTTATTAATCATTTTCCTATATCATCATCAGTTTAATATTAGCCTGGGGCCTTTTTAGCAAGGGTAAAACTTGATTTCCAACTCCACCATTGTAAGACGTAGAAACTGATAAATAGTTAGTTAGCATCTATAATATGTAACATTTAATATAATATTATTATAGCTACTTTTTAGTATAAAAAAATACATTTACTACCTCAGCGGCTTTCTTGGAATTGATCCTACGGATATTGAGAAAGATAAATTCAAATATATAGATAGAAGATGCATGGTGGAGAAAGAACAGGTCATCACTTCTCGAAAATCAATCCCTAATCATTACGCCGAAAATATCATACGTTCACCGTGCTATACCCTGAGATGTAGCTACTTCTTTATAGCTTCTATAGGTTATAATAATAACTAAATAGCTACAATAATAGTTTTTAAATAATTTTAATTAATTTAAAATACTTTTAACTAATTGATAAGAGTATTATGATATTATCCAGTGTTTATGATTCAGGTTTAATATTTTAGTGAAATGATATTTTAGTGAAATAATTAATTTTTCATGTCGTAGCAATTACCAAGTAACTTTTATATTATGTAGCAGTTAATGAATATATGTTACGTGTTATAGTAGTTAGTAAGTAGTTTTTACCTATTATTAAAAAATTATAAATCTTAAAATTTTGAATCATAAATCCTAAATTCTGAACACTCAAATAGTTAAATTTTCATATTATAATAACTACCAAGTAAGTTTTATATATTGTAGCTAAGTATCTTCTATATATTTATTAGGATTAAATTTTAAAATCTTAATCATATATCATAAACTCTAAATATTATTATATCAAAATAACCTTTACCAACTTAGTACAAATTATTTAAATTTTATAAAAATAATTTTAAATTAATCAAAACCATTTTAAAACCATTAGAGTAGCTACTTAATAATTTTTACTACTTCAATGACCCTTCTAGAGTTAGCTCCATATATATGGAGGAAGATAAATTCAGGTACACAGACGAAAGACACATGATGAGGTGAAATCAGATTGTCAGTTCTCGAAAATCGACATCTGACTGTTATGCTAGAGATGTTATGCATCCACTATCTATATTATACCCTGAGAGCACATAACAGTTATATGATGTTGTCCTCAAGCAGAGAAGAACATTGTATCACCAATGTAGAATAACACAGCACCGGTGCACACCTCGAAGGCTTGGAGCTATGCGGGATTGATCCTGAAAATGGAATAAGGGGGAGGTTGAAGCAAGACCAAGGGGTTCCGGCGTAGATACTCCAATGCTCAAGTCAGTCAAAGTGAGGTGGAATTGTCATGCCCCAAGACCAACGAAGCCACTGATCCAATATAAAATCGGGCAGTATCTCCCCTATCGTCCCCCGAGGCAGGCACATAACAAAAACAACTCAAAGTCTAACAGAGGACTCAAAAATACAATATCGCACGAATGAATCACAAATACAAGTTCACTAGGTAAAATGAATACAAAATATAGAGCATGCTATAAAAAGAAAGCAAAACATACGGAAGCACCGATAAATGGAGTCGTTGGGACCCAAGGCTGGCAACTGGGCTCCTCCAGCAACCTATAAACTTAAAAACAAAAACATTGTGATGGGTGGTGAATCCAAGTGAACTCTGCAGATATAGAAAAGGATATGCATGGCTAAATAAATAGCTGAATAAGCTATACAGAAACAACATGATACAGTCTCAACAGGTATATCAGAATATGCATAACTGAAAGTAACAACTGAATGTACATACTAGAAATCAGCCTATCCTGATCATAAAAAGAACTCGTATCATACGAGCAAGTGCAGGGTCATCAACTACACAAATAGTATATCATGTATGTGCATGTCAAATATATATGACAAATAAATGCAGCAATCACAATCAAATGCACAATGCATCATATGCACATGATGCAATGACATGGTCATCCCTAACACCAGTCCAACCATCGAGGCATGTCATATGCGTTGGTTGAGTGGGTAGAGCTATGACACTGTCCGCACTCTGCTATCACTGTACCTGAGTAACCGAGTGGACAGGATGCTAGCGGAGTAAACACTACGCCCCATGCTGGTCTATGGGAAGAGAAGGGATCCCTGCCTGCTACTACGCTCCGAAACCACTACTCATGAGTGGAGCAGTACAGAGCAAATGCACACACCCAACGGTATCCATTAACCCATGAGTGGTCGTGTGTGTGTATATCATGTGTCGGAAGACGATAGGCTCTACCACAAGGGAGTCTCCAAGCTCCACTTATCCAGATTTAGCCCTTAACTTAGGTTATTTTCCCTTTTAGGCTCTCTTTTGGATTCTTTCTCATATTTCCCCTCAAAGCTTCGCCCATAGTCCTAAAACCCTAAATCCATTCCAATCAATTTCCGAAAAAAATTTCGGACCGGTCTCTGGGTTGTCGTATTTAATAGTCAGAGAGAATATGTTCATTTTCGAATTTCACAACACTCTATAGATTAAAATCATATAATGTTGGAAGGTTCGTAAAATTTCTTTCAAAACATGGTTATGTTTAAAGAACTAAAAGGCCTACCAAGCCCTAATGAATTGGCCTTTGATGAAACACCAATGTGGATTCAATGTCATAATCTATATGGGATTGTAGGCTGGCTGGAAGGCGAGGGTGAATAGCTTCTCACCCAACTCACTTTGTTCTTCTAACACAGTTAGTTGTGTAGCGGAAATACAACTTGAATAATTAAGAACAATAATAACATTTAACCTTTTATGTGGTTCGGAAATTACTTTCTCCTACTTCATGGCGTATCCTTGAGATGGATGAACTCTCAATCCTTCGATGGATTAGTCTCCGACAATCTCCGACTAAGCTTTCTCCTTCTCGGTGGAGAACAATCTCTCACAATGTCTCTCTTCCCTTTACAATATGAGAATTAGGGTTTGAGGAAGAGAGTAGACTTGGAAGCCTTGAGCACTTGATCAAGAAGGTTTCTCAGTGAAGAGCTAACCTCTCTCAAGTTTCAAAGCTTCCCTTTAAATAGAGAAGAGAGCTGTTAACAAAATGGGTCAGCCCCAACATCAGTCGACTGATGCCAACCCTAGTCGACTGGTGCTCAGCCAACTACTACATTTCAAACAGACCAATCGACTGATCTTGTTGTTTGAAACTCACAGAAGGATCAGTCGACTGGTGCCCTTACCAGTCGACTGCTCCTATTACACACTCTCACTCATCCTCTCCGGAGTCGCCCTTGGAAGCTCTCTTCCTTTGACTCTCATCCCTCGGAATGCATCCAAGCCCTCGGCTCGTCCCGATGTCATCCTTCGTGTATCCCTTGAAATCTGCTTCCCTCGGCTTCACTCCGTTGCTCCTCGTCTGACGGTCCCGCGGATGCACCATCCTTCACCGACTCAAAAACTCGAGCACCAGGATGAGATCTCCCATATGTGTGTTCCACCAAGCCCTACATGACTCAAACACACATCAAACCAATATGAAAACCTAACTTAATCATATTGACACACACATCAAAATCCATGATCGTACCGATTAAACTTGGGCTGATTGCACCAACAATCTCCTCTTTTTTGATGTGTGGTAATATGTTTAAGTTAGGCATAAAGCAGTTTTGAAATACAAAATATAGTATAACATGAAACATTAAATTTTCTTGAAACTTATTTTCTTGAATCATTGTATCCTAAACTTATGCTAGAATCATTGTATCCTAAACTTATTTTCTTGAAACTTTTCCTTTGACTCCCGATGATCATGTCTAAGATTTTTGAGCCAATTTTAAATTTTCTAAGGGCTTTAGTAAGATTATCCACCTTTTTTCTTAATTCCTTATTTTCCTCTTCTAAACATGAATCATTTGAATTTGAGAAAATATGCATATCATCCTTAAGTGTCATGAATTCTAATTTTTCTCTAAGCATGCAGATATTATTTTTTAAATATTTAATTTTCTTTCTAGCTTTAAATAGATCATCATTTATACTATAAATAATTTTAACTAAGGTGGTAGTGGGTAAATTGTATACCTCGCTTACCGAGACGTCCGAATCCGAAGTTTGACCTCTCCCTTCACTTGAGCTCCCTTCATCTTCACTTGAGCTCTTTCCTTCTTTAATTTCAGATGGCGTGGAGGTAATGTCTTCAATTCCCATTAAGGCAAAATGGGACACATGGTTTTTTTCTTCTTCCGATGATGATGATTCATCACATGTTGCCTTTAAATTTTGAACTTTCTTATCTTTTTCTTTTGCTTTCTTCTTTCCTTCCTTCTTTTTTCCTTCTTCTTCAAAAGAGGGCACTCATCCCTCATATGTCCTTCTCCTTGATAATTGTAGTATATGATATTTTTTGTCCTATTTTTACTTCTTAAACTTTTCCTACCATGACATTTGTTAGTTAAAAAATGTTTAAAAGCTTTTCTCATTTTTCTTACCATGTATGCCTCTTCATCACTATCCATGGAGGCACTTGATTCATCCGAATTTGACAATAAGACCTTCTTCTTCTTTCCCTTTCCCTTATTTGCCACAAGGGCTACTCCTCTTGGTTTGTAAACATCTACATCCAATCCTCCAATTCGAGTTTCATGGAGCTCCATGGTTGAGAAGAATTCATTTAGAGAGTTTTTCTCTAGATCCTTGGAGATGTAGTTTGAGTCCACCATTGAACTCCAATTTATGTTTCTTGGGAAAGCATTGATGGCTTTCATCATGATGTCTCGGTTTGTAAGTGTCTCATCTATACTTGTTAGTCCATTCAATATTTCTTTAATTCTTGAATGTAAATTAGATACCTTTTCTCCTTTGTCAAGTTTGACGTTGTTGAGTTGAGATCGAAGAAGAACTCTCTTTGCTAATTTTGCTTCCGATGTGCCTTTATGAAACTCTGCTAGCATTTCTCATAAATCCTTGGCACTTGTATAACTTCCAATCCTTGTTATCTCTTGTCGAGGAAGCACACTTAGAAGATAATGCAAAGCTTTTGAATTTGCTAAATGATCATCCTTTTGCTTCATGCTCCACCTTATTTTTTTGAGTGGCTTATTTTCTTGATCCCTAGACATTTCAAAATCGTTTTCTTAATTAACATGATATCGAAATCGATATCGAAGAATACCTCCATCCTTTTCTTCCATCAAGAGAATTCTCCTTCAAATTTGGATGGTTGGATGTGCAAGCGGACCATTTGATGAAAATTTGCTCTTCTCGACGGTTAGTCTGTTGAAGGCGACCTTGAGCTCTGATACCAATTGTACGGGATCGTATTCTGGCTAAAGGGGGTGAATAGCTTCTCACCCAACTCGCTTTGTTCTTCTTACACAATTAGTAGGGTAGCGGAAATACAACTTGAACAATTAAGAAGAATGCTAATACTTAACCTTTTACGTGGTTCGGAGATTACTTGCTCTTACTCCACGGCATGTCCTTGAGATGGATGAACCCTTAATCCTTTGGTGGATTAGTCCCTGACAATCTTCGACTAAGCTTTCTCCTTCTCGGTGGAGAACAACCTCTCATAATGTCTCTCTTCCCATTACAAAATGAGAATTAAGATTTGAGGAAGAGAGTAGACTTGGAAGCCTTGAGCACTTATCAAGAAGGATTCTCACTGAAGAGCTAACCTCTCTCAAGTCTCACAACTTTCCTTTAAATAGAGTAGAGAGCTGTTAACAAAATAGCTCAGCCTCGACACCAGTTGACTGATGCTAACCCCAATCGACTAGTGTTCAGCCAACGGCTATATTTCAAACAGACTAGTCGACTGGTTTCTAGACCAGTCAACTGATCTTGCTTTTCGAAACTCACAGAAGGAATATTCAACTAGTGTCCCTACTAGTCGACTTCTCTTATTACACACTCTCACTCATCCTCTCTGGAGTCGCCCTTTGAAGCTCTCTTCCTTTGGCTTTTATCCCTCGGATGCATTTATGCCCTCGGCTCGTCCCAATGTCATCCTTTGTGTATACCTTGAAGTCTGCTTTCCTCGGCTTCACTCCGTTGCTCCTCGTTTGGCAGTCCCTCGGATACACGATCCTTCATCGACTCAAAGACCTGAACACCAGGATGAGATCTCTCATATGTGTGTTCCACCAAGTCCTGCATGACTCAAACACACATCAAACTAATATGAAGACCGAATTTAATCATATTGGCACACACATCAAAATTCATGATCATATCGATCAAACTTAGGTCGATTGCACTAACATAATCTTCCTTTGGCTTTCATGTGTTGGGTATGGCTTGGCGGGCTTCCTAAGCGAATACTTGGTCATCCTTGAGAGATCTCTCGATGTCTACGAATTAAAAATTAATCCGAATGAAGACTCATCTCCCA
Organism: Boesenbergia rotunda; assembly: GCA_024364735.1. NCBI lineage: Eukaryota > Viridiplantae > Streptophyta > Magnoliopsida > Zingiberales > Zingiberaceae > Boesenbergia > Boesenbergia rotunda. Next base: position 112,590 of record JAGFNQ010005017.1, on the reverse strand, counting down.
AATGACCATCTCGTCATCGTATCGATCGATTCGAATTATAACTTGGCAAATCTCAAATACCGAGCCTTGTATTTCGCCTAACCAAATGACCGTAGAAAAGACGATGAGTGGATCACCAGTTTTTGTGTTTATTATCGGGGTCCAATTAATTAATTATTCACAATGATTATCAAATCATCAACAACATAATAATTAATTAACATACACATAAAATGACAGAACTATAAGGAGCCAAGGAAGAAATGTATACCTTCCTTTACCTCGTAGCCTTCTATCTTATGTCCCTTCCCTCTCGGACGTCAAGTGGGCGACGAGCTACCGAGAACCGGAATCACCAAGAGCTCCAAGCAATCGCTTCTCCACACCTAGCAAAACCCTAACCCTAGGGTTTGCTACCGCTGGCCTCCTCCTCTCCTAGCCTTGCGCCGCCGGCCACCAAGGAGCTCCAAGCTCGCCGGCCACAAGGGAGGTCCAGAGAGGAAGAAGAAGGAGAAGATGAAGGAGAGAAATGACCTTCCTTCCAACCCAAATCCGGTCGATACCACTCTCCTCTCCTCTCTTGCGCCGCCACCACTTCCTCCCTTGCACCACTGCCGCCCCTTGCACCGGCCACCCTCCTCCTCGCCGCACACCACAAAGGGAGAGAAGAACTCCCCTTTTGTCCAGTGAGAACTGGCCACCGAGAGGTAGAGTAGAGGAGAAGAGAGGACGAAGGAAGAAGAAGAAGTTTCTTCTTCCTCCCTTGCCGTGTGCCCTAGGAGAGAGAAGGGAGAGAGAGAGAGGGAGAAGAGAAACGCCTTGGGTGGATGATCAATTGGATTAAGCCTTGGTTTTTTGATCCCATGGGGTATATATAGGGCTAAGGTAGGGACTAAGAGGAGGAGTTGGGTCTTGGCCCACTAATGGATCCAAATCCGATTCATTAATGAAGATACATTCCACTAAAGGATCTGCATTGAACTTCCTCACCAACCCCCATATTTTCATATGGGCTCCACCTATTATGAGTACATCCATCTTCTCGTGTTTAAGATATCGAATGTTCGTTAATTAATTTAAATTACTGACAACTTTAATTAATCAACTTCTAACTCCTTGACTAGTACCACTCAACCTTATCATCATGTTGGATCAAATCCACCTGCAGGGTTTAACATGATGAACCTTATGAGCTCATCAAGGGGGCATCATCATCCCAATTCACCAGGACACGGATTCTGTCAATAATTAACGATACACCATATAATTAATATTATTTCTAATTTACCAGGCCTATTGATTTAGCAGAATAAATCTCGTCCATTGATAAATCAAAGAAATAAAATATTAACTATACATGCCCGTTATTATTTCGGGATTTAGATATTATACTCCATAATAATCCGAGGTCCAATCCAATTATTAAGTCAGTACAAATTGGATTACCTCTGTTTTGGTCCTGCTCAATGCACACAAAACACACTAGTGTAATTCTATGGTCAAGACAAACCATACTTAATTACACTACAACCATCCCGATGGTTTATCCAACTTCATCTCGGTTGTTAGTCTCTACTTATACAATGCAAGATACTGATAACATGATCTTCTGTGCGTCACCACACACACCATGTTATCTACAATGCAGAGTATGCGACTTTTTATGCATATACTAATTTAAACATGCAATTGTGTTGTTGTGATTCTCTTTCAAAATGTAAATGATCATATATAAAAAGAACAAGTCTTTTAGAATACATCTAACAATCTCCTACTTATACTCAAAGACTTTGTTGTTCTCTCACTGTCATACATCTGACCCCCATATCCTCCACCTGCCGATCAAAAGCTCTCGCCGGAAGGGCCTTAGTGAAAGGATCCGCCAGGTTATCCTCCGATGCAATCTTGGCGACAACTACTTCTCCTCGCTTTATGATTTCTCGTATCAGATGGTACTTGCGCTCTATGTGTTTACTCGCTTTATGGGCTCGTGGTTCCTTCGAGTTTGCAACTCACCACTGTTATCACAATAGATTGTGATAGATCTGGGCAAACCAGGAATCACATCCAAGTCCATGATGAAATTCCTGTGCCATACAACTTCCTTAGCTGCCTCTGAGGCTGCCACATACTCAGCTTCCATGGTAGAGTCCGCCACACATTTCTGCTTGACACTCCTTCATACTATGGCTCCACCTCCTAAAGTAAATACAAACCCTGAGGTAGACTTACTCTTGTCCCTATCCAACTGGAAATCTGAATCCGTATAACCCACAAGGATTAATTGATCTACCCGGTAAACCAGCATATAGTCCCTAGTTCGTCTCAGGTATTTTAGTATATGATTTACCACAGTCCAATGTCCTTGTCTAGGGTTACTCTGATATCTGCTAATCATGCCCACGACAAAGCAGATATCTGGTCTCGTGCACAACATAGCATACATGAGGCTTCCTACAGCCGATGCATAAGGAACCACCTTCATTTCCTCTATCTCCTTTAATGTTTTCGGACACATCTCCTTAGATAGAGGAACTCCATGCCTGAAAGGTAGAAAACCTTTCTTGAAGTTTTCCATGCTAAAACGAGCTCGGACAGTGTCTATGTATGAAACTTGGGATAAGCACAACATCCTTTTCTAGCAATCCCTTATGACCTTGATCTCAAGGATGTGTCCCGCTTCTCCTAAGTCCTTCATATCGAACTGTTTGGACAACCATACCCTTATGTTTGACAGCACTTTGACATTGTTACCGATTACCAAAATGTCATCTACGTAGAGTATAAGAAACACCACTACATTTCCATCACATCTCTTATATACACATGATTCATCCGAACTTTGAATAAATCCATATGACTAGATTACTTCATCAAAGCGGATGTTCTAAGATCGCGAAGCTTGCTTCAATTCATAAATGGATCGATTAAGCTTACACACTAGATGTTCTTTACCTTTCGCAATGAACCCTTCTGGTTGCTTCATGTAGATGGTCTCCTCAAGACTTCCGTTAAGGAAAGTTGTCTTGACGTTCATCTGTCATACCTCATAGTCCATATGAGCGGCAATAGATAAGAGAATCCGGATAGACTTAAGCATGACTACCGGCAAAAAGGTCTTCTCATAATCGATACCCTCTTTCTGAGTATACCCTTTCGCAAAAAGCCTAGCTTTGAAGGTCTCAACATTCCCGTCTGATCCTCTCTTTCTCTTGTAGATCATCCACTTACATCCAATGACTTTTACACCATTGAGTGGTTTTACTAGCTCCCAGACGTGATTAGAATCCATTGATTCTATCTCGGAATTCATTGCCCTTTGCCAAGAATCTGCATTCTTATCTTGGAGGGTCTCGTCATAGATCCAGGGATCTAGTTCATGTTCACCAGGGACCAAGTCCGAAGACTCTCCCAAAAACATGAACCTTTCAGGTTGTCTAACAACCCTCCCACTGCGACGAGGTACCACCTGTGCTTCTTCTGTGACACGCGGTGCAGTGACTTGTGGTGTATCCTCTTGTACAGTTGGTACTAAGGTCGGAACACCCCCTCTTAATTCTTCAAAAACTAGTCTACTCTTGGGCTTGTGGTTCATCACATAGTCTTCTTCTAAGAATCTAGCATTCGTGTTAACGATTACCTTCTGATCCTTAGGACTATAGAACAGACCACCTTTCGTCCCTCTAGGATAGCCTACGAACAGACGCACTTCTGTACGAGATTCCAACTTATCAGTATCTACCTTCAACACATGTGCTGGACTACCCCAAATTCGAACATGTCCTAGACTAGGCTTTCGCCCAGTCCATAGTTCTGTGGGAGTAGAAGGGACTGACTTGGATGGTACGAAGTTCAGTATGTACACTATCATTTTCAGAGCATATCCCCAGAATGAATTTGGCAACTCAGAGTAGCTCATCATTGACCTAACCATCTCCATAAGAGTCCTATTCCTTCTTTCTGCCACACCGTTCTGCTGGGGCATGCCGGGTGCAGTCAACTGGGATTGAATCCCAGCCTCTGATAAGTAGGTCATAAACTCTCCCAAGAGGTATTCGCCATCACGATCTGATCGTAGTGTCTTGATACCTCGATGTTTCTCCACATTAGCCTTAAATTCTTTGAACTTATCAAAGCATTCAGACTTGCGGCGCATTAGGTAAATGTATCCATACCTTGAATAATTGTCTATAAAAGTGACGAAGTATTCAAAGCCACCTCTAGCCTGGATGGACATAGGACCACACAAATCAGAATGAACTAGTTCTAACACATCTTTGTCTTGACAACGGGGGCAGTTCGCCTTCCAGTGTCCAGTTTGCTTACACGTGAAGCACTTGCCTCTCGGCTTCTTCACGCCAGTCCGAGGTCCCTGCGATCCAGCTGCCTTCTTATACCCACCTTGTTTTTCTTCTTCCTGCCTTTCGGCACAGAAGTAGAAACCTTCTGAGTAACTAAGGTCTGAGAACTTTGACGAAAAAGGTCCTCTACCGCCTAGAGTTCCCCAAGCAGTTCCCCCAACGTATATTCACGTTTGTTCATATTATAATTGAGCCGGAACTACTCAAAACTCCTAGGCAGAGATTAGAGTATAATGTCGACCTGGGTTTTCCCGTCGATCTGTGCTCCAAGGACCTCAATCTCATTGAGGTGGGCCATCATCTTAAGGACGTGATCCCTTACGGGTGTCCCTTCGACCATGGTAGTCGTCATCAAGCTCTTCATCGCAACCTGCCTAGTGGCCCAACCCTGGTGCCCGAAGAGCTCCTTGAAGTTCAACATCATATCATAAGCAGTGGGCATGACCTGATGCTGATGTTGCAATACATTCAACATAGATGTCAGAATGTAGCACCGCGCTATCTCATCTGTCTTGACCCACTTCTTAAAGCGCTCCCTCTACTCTTCACTAGAGTTCTTGCCAGGCTTTTCAGGACACTCCTCGAAGAGCACATATTTGTACTCTTCAGCAGTAAGGACAATTTTTAGGTTTTTTTCCAGTCTATGTAATTGGGTCCAGTAAGCTTGTTTTCCTTAAGTATGGTCGCTAGGGGGTTAAAGGTCATTTTGAAAACTACCTGAGAATCACAACAATCACAACTTTAGATTTCGAAAATAAAATTGATTCCTCAAACAATAAATTTTTGAAATCAACCAACACCTCTAAACACCGAGAAATTCACATGCCACGATGGTGTGGACGTATACGAATTTCTACATTCGTAAGAGGAGGTTTTACCCATTAATCTTACTATCTTGTCAACCTAACTTTTTGACAAATAAGATTAATAGTTAGTTCACTTCGACCCTACAAATAATAACAGTGACTCCGATGGGGAGGATACTATTATTCGAATCTAAGTGTTCACCATTACACGACACTAAGAAAATTATTTCCAATTATGTGCCGTCCGATGGGGAAGTACACACGCTCTTCAATAATTTTCTACAATATTTTTTGACCCAGTGATCCGCAGAACAAGCTCATCCGATGGGGAGAAAGGTACTTAGAGCTGACGCACAGACTTGTTCATATCACTTATCAGATTGTAATGGAGGCCACGGGACCCTTAGGGTCCCTCTCCCACGTAATTATTTAATTTGAGAAATTTTACATGCACATACATGACAAGCACATAAACCAACATAATAAAATAGAAAAATCCTAGATTTTTCCAACTATCATGGTCTTGGTCTCCAATGCGCCTCCAGTCGTATCATCACCTCGTCCGCTCCTCCCTACACCATGCGCAAGCCACCATTGAAGTGATCTCCAAGCCGAGATGACTAGCTAATTATTTATATTCATCGATCCTATACTCCATGAAGGAGTGTACATGATATCTAGATCGAAAGCAAACAAAAAGCTCGGCTAAACACGTGTTGTATTTAATTACAAAAATTAAATACCTATCTAGCCTCGTTAACCCCGAGGATTTAATTAATTACAAAAATTGCACAACCAATCACACAACCATTATTTAAGCCATGATAAGTTGGAATCTAGTGTCTGCAACAAAGAGTTAGCCTACTCACATCCACATATCATCCAACAAAAATAATATATATGATAATGTACAAGTAATTAACCGAATCCTAAACACACAAAACCGGAAACCTCAGCTCTGATACCAATCGATGGGTATGGCTTGGCGGGCTTCCTAAGCGAATACTTGGTCATCCTTGAGAGACCTCTCCATGTCTACAAATTAAAAATTAATCCGAATGGAGACCCGTCTCCCAAACGACCATCTCGTCATCGTATCGATCGATTCGAATTACAACTTGACCAATCTCAAAGATCGAGCCTTGTAATTCACCTAATCGAACGATTGCGGAAAAGACGACGAGTGGATCGCTGATCTTTGTGATTATTATCAGGGTCCAATTAATTAATTATTAACAATGATTATCAAATAATCAACAACATAATAATTAATTAACATACATATAAAATGATATAACTATAAGGAGCCAAGGAAGAAATTTATACATTTCTTTACCTCGTAGCCTTCTACCTTATGTCCCTTCCCTCTTGGACGTCGTGTGGGCGACGAGCTACCGAGAACCGGAATCACCAAGAGCTCCAAGCAATCGCTTCTCCACACCTAGCAAAACCCTAACCCTAGGGTTTGCTACCGCTGGCCTCCTCCTCTCCTAGCCTTGCGCCGCCGGCCACCAAGGAGCTCCAAGCTCGCCGGCCACAAGGAAGGTCCGGAGAGGAAGAAGAAGGAGAAGATGAAGGAGAGAAATGACCTTCCTTCCAACCCAAATCCGGTCGATACCACTCTCCTCTCCTCTCTTGCGCCGCCACCACTTCCTCCCTTGCACCGCTGCCGCCCCTTGCACCGACCACCCTCCTCCTCACCGCACACCACAAAGGGAGAGAAGAACTCCCCTTTTGTCTAATGAGAACCGACCACCGAGAGGTAGAGTAGAGGAGAAGAGAGAACGAAGGAAGAAGAAGAAGTTTCTTCTTCCTCCCTTGCCGCGTGCCCTAGGAGAGAGAAGGGAGAGAGAGAGAGGGAGAAGAGAAACGCCTTGGGTGGATGATCAATTGGATTAAGCCTTGGTTTTTTGATCCCATGGGATATATATAGGGCTAAGGTAGGGACCAAGAGGAGGAGTTGGGTCTTGGCCCACTAATGGATCCAAATCCGATCCATTAATGAAGATCCATTCCATTAAAGGATCTCCACTGAACTTCCTCATCAACCCCCATATTTTCATATGAGCTCCACCTATTATGAGTACACCCATCTCCCCATGTTTAAGATATCGAATGCCCGTCGATTAATTTAAATTACTGACAATTTTAATTAATCAACTTTTAACTCCTTGACTAGTATCACTCAACCTTATCATCATGTTGGATCAAATCCACCTGCAAGGTTTAATATGATAAACCTTATGAGCTCATCAAGGGGGCATCATCATCCCGACTCACTAAGACACGGATTCCGTCAATAATTAACGACACACCATATAATTAATATTATTTCCCAACTTCCCGGGCCTATCGATTTAGCAGAATAAATCTCGCCCCATTGATAAATCAAAGAAATAAAATATTAACTATACGTGCCCGTTATTATTTCGGGATTTAGATATTGTACTCCATAATAATTCGAGGTCCAATCCAATTATTAAGTCAGTACAAATTGGATGACCTCTGTTTTGGTCCTGCTCAATGCACACAAAGCACACTAGTGTAATTCTATGGTCAAGACAAACCACACCTAATTACACTACAACCATCCCGATAGTTTGTCCAACTCCATCTCAGTTGTGAGCCTCTACTTATACAATGCAAGATACTGATAACATGATCTTCTGTGCATCACCACACACCGTATTATCTACAATGCAAAGTATGAGACTTTTTATGCATATACTAATTTCAACATGCAATTGTGTTGTTGTGATTCTTTTTCAAAATGTAGATGATTGTATATAAAAAGAACAAGTCTTTTAGTATATATCTAACATCATGCACATGGAAAAAAATGATGAACCAGGCAGCAGATAAATTGAACCTGGGGTGACCGGCCCAGCCCCACGGAAGTTTCCCACCGGTCACCAGGGTAAATCGGGAAGCGCATGCGGTGGGCAGTCTAGAAGCCCAGTGTCCCAGGGTTCGCGCCCCATTTGGAGGAAAAATTCCTGCAAAATGCGCCATAGCTGAGGATCAAACCGCGGATGCCTGGGTTAACGACTAGTTATCCTACCGCTGCACCATAGCCCCGGGGGCAACATCATGCTCATGGAGATCCTGCAAGGGGTATGGTCAATGGTTGGAAAAGTGTTCGATATTGATGAAGGAGAGTCTGGAATTTTGTGGGGCAATCTTACAAGAATTAGCGTTAGGGTTGACATCACGAAATCATTGAAATAGTATATTCGAGTTGCGCCAGAAACTGGGGAAGAGATTTTCATCCTACTGACCTATAAAAGATTGGCTGATTACTGCTACACGTGTGGACAGCTAGACCATACATAGGGAATGCACAGATAAAACAGTAGACAAAGAAAATCACCGATTTGGTGCATGGCTCAGAACCAACCCCAAGAGTAGGTCGGATCCTCTGTCCCACATAGGATCCTTGTCCCACTAGTCGACAATGATCGACGAGTTGTATGATCGTCGATCGGACACTATCGATGACCTTTGGCCGCCATCCCAAACAAAACTATACCCTGGAAGGTACGGTGAACCCGTCGGGTATCGTCGGAGTTGCGATCTCGCCGTATTTGTCGTTAAATCCGATGAGATTGCAATATGACGATTCCGACTAATTCACTGTTATCCCAGGATATCGTTTGATTCAAAATAACGATCAAATATTATCAATAGTGTTTGATCGTCGATCGGACGACTCACCGGCCATCGTCGGCGAATGTGGGATAGGCAAGACAGGAATCCTCTGGGACAGAGGATCCTGTCTGCCCCAAGAGTAGCAAGAAAAAAAATCCTGCACCTTCAAAATTGGATGTGCTACTTGAATCCCCAAATCAGAAGAACCAAAATTATGCATTGTCAATCTTACAGCAAACGGTGACTATAAAGGGGTCTACAGAGTATGGTCTCGAGGATTTAGGAGATAAGCTGCAAAACGAACAGTTGCACACAGGTTAAACACCACTAATGAGAATGTAGTGAAAGGTGTTGAAGTACGGGGCCACGGAGCATATCTATGGGTAATTTGCAGTACAACATCAGGAAAAATATTGGTGACGACCCTATCCAATATGCCAATAATGCTGCCATGAGCTTAAAAAAATAAAAACGTCAGAAACAGGACCAAGTTAATGGAGAAGACAAGGATATGCATGGAACATAATCGACAGAGCTTTAAAGAGGACAATGGGAAATGATGAGGGCCCAAATAAAAGACAATATCGGGACAATGCATTGGAGTTTGAGGAATCATGTTATTCGGCAATAGGTTGCGACGCAATCTCATCGGTCTCAATGAGTTGCTTAGTTTGGAATGCTTGAAGGCCTGAGAACCCTCGTGCATTCCGAAACCTTCGATGTCTGGTTGCCGATAAGCACCCTTCGCTATTGTTCCTGAGTGAAACCTGAATGCAAGAACAACATTGCACTTCTTGGAGCCATCTACTTGGCTTCTCAGGCATGTTTGTGGTGAATAGAAATGGAAGAAGTGGAGGAGTACTCATACTTTAATGGATGAAAGGAGTGGTTGTCACAGTAAAATCCTTCTCCAAAGGACACATTGACTATCTGGTTGGAGAATCAGAGAAATGGTGGCGTTTTTCGGGGTTTTATGGCCATCCCAATGTGAAGAAGCAACAACAATCGTGGAATCTGTTACGCCGATTGGGAACAAACTGTTTTTCGAGAGACGCTAGAAGCATGCGAATGGGAGACATGTTTTGTGAAGGGGAATCGTTCACATGGTATAACAAACAGGGGTCACAAATATTTTATCTTTGAACACCTCGACCGCTTTGTAAGCAATTTTGCATGGCGATAGCTATACCCTATAAGTGCAGTGACATTTCTCGAGTTTTATGATTCTGTTCACCGCCCAAGTTTTATACAACTTGGATCCCCAGCAAATGCACATCTAGTTCGGCACTCCCAAGGAAGGAATAGATTTTACTTTGAGCAGTGCTGGCTATTAGAAGATGATTGTCAAAATATAGTGGAGGAAGGTTGGAATAGGCTTTCAGGAGAGATCAAGCTACATGAGAGAATAAATTCCTTTGCTCGAGCATTACAATCTTGGGCGGGTGAATAGTTTCGAAATATCCCACACAAGCTCAAAGTAGCACGACAGAGGTTAAATGAACTCCAAACATCGAGGATGAGTGGGCAAGCATTCTCTGAAATCCAGTCTCTAGAGCGTCGAATAGAAAAACTATCAACAATAAACAAAGGAGTAGAAACAATTGGCTCAAGCATGGGGATCACAACTCAAAGTTTTTCCATTCTCAAGCGTCGACCAGGTGTGCAAAGAATACCATTAAGGGGCTGGTTTCAGCTCAAGGAGATTTCATTGAGTTCCATAAATGTATTACAGAGATAGTCTTGAATTATTTTGACACTTTATTCATATCGTTGAAGCTAGAAGAGAATGAGTTTCATTCTATTATTGACTGTGTCACTCTGAAAGTAAACGGCCGAATGAATCATATACTAGACATGTCTTTGAAGGGTTAAGAAATCAGAAAAGCGCTATTTGACATTCACACAAATAAGGCTCCGGGGTCAGATGTAATGAACGCTTTATTCTACGAAAAATTTGATTGATTGTCGGAATGATATCACTAAAGCTTGTCTCTCTGTTTTAAGCAATGGTGAATTGATTGCGGATTAGAATGATACCATAATCATAAAAAAAAAATTAACGAGATTAGATAACGTCGAATCTGAAATGACCAGCTTGGCCTTACGAAAATTTTCCATCGGCCGCCAGGGTAAATCGAGAAGCGCTCGCGGCGGACAATCCAAAAGCCCTGAGTATTCACACCCCATTTGGAGAAAAATTTCCTGTAAAATACGCCGTAGTTGAGGATCGAACCGTAGATGCCTGAGATGGTAACTAATCGCTAGCTCTTCCACTACACTATAACCATGGAGGCAGAATGATACCATAATCATGCTCATTGCGAAGGTGAAATCGCCAATGTTAACGAATGAGTTCAGACCTATAATGTTAGGATCGGTTGGACCGGCTAGAAGGAATAAATAGCTCTGCAAGTTAAAAATTGGGTCTTTTATCATATTTACATAAAGATAAGGTTAGTTAAGCAAAATAAGAACACAACATAAAAGAATAACAACTAAAATAAAAAGGCACTAGATTTTACTTGGTTGCAATCAGGATGGTTGCTAATCCAAGACAGTCAAACACTCAATCTCCAAATAACTCCTTATGGGCAGAGAACCCTCCTACAGACTTATAAACTCAAAGAAGACTCACAAACGAATTACAGAAGTTGCTAACAAGACAATTGATGAAAGACTTTGAATTAAGGGGTATATTTATAACCCCTGAATAATTTTATCAATGTGCTAACGTAGCACATCAAGAACGCCCGAGTGCAACATGGGCGACTGATCAGGGTTAACGTTTATTCACATCACAACCGTCGAATAATGACTAGTTGGCGATAAACTCAAGGTCAAGCGCCTGAGTCAATACGGGCGCTCATATACACGAGCGCCTGAGTCAATACGACTATCCGTGTACACGGTTGCCCAAGTTGACTTGGGCGCTTATATTGTTGGGCGGTCGAGTTGACTCAGGGGCCTAAGTTGTGCTGTTTATGGTCAACCTTTGGTTGACTAGTCTTCTAGGGCTTTTGTGTGATTTCTGGCCATCCAAAGTTAGGCTTGCCCAAATTCGTCTCCGACCTTCTCCTCGAATGAATTTTTTTCTCTGGCTTCTCGTCTCTCGAACATCCCGTACACCCTTCTCATCCATCAGTGTACTATTCCGCAAACCTTGTGTCCCTTGGATGCACCGAACCTGTCGACTCCCTTCCCTTGCTACCCTTCTTGACTGTTGCGTCTTCTACGTGATTTCTTATGCTCCTAAGCTCTTGCACATTTAGACATGGGATCAAGCCAACAGGATCTATTGTCACGGCCCAAGGAGCCGCTCGTCTGATACCGACCGGACGACTACTCCCTCGTCTCGATGGACAATCCGAGAACCTAACCACTACGACTACCTCAGCTTGCTTGTACCGTAGCCTATAGGGCTGGAACAAGCGTCTGAAATAAAGGAAAATGAAAATGACGATAAAAGATGCGTACCGGTATGACTTACGACAAAGCAAAATGAAATCAAGGCTTCCATGGCACACAAAAGTACAACTATACTGTCGTGAAAATAGACGACACAATAGAGCACAAAATACAGTAGCGGAAATGAAAAGAACAAAACGAACAAGGGAAAGGGGTACCAACATGTACCACTATCAAAATACAAAGACAAGCTCGGGAATCGTCTCAGAAACACACGAACTAGGACATGCTGTTGGGCAATCCAGACGATCATCCTGAAAGGTGAAAAATAAGGCTAACGGGATGAGTCCAAAGAACTCAGCGAATGCAGTCCAATATGCATAAAAAGTTATACTAGCAGTAAGTCACCAACTAACATCATATTGAAGATAAATGCAATAGAAAGAAATGCAGAACTGAACCATAAGAAAAAAAGGAAGTACATACCTACCTATATCGATCCAAACCCCAATAGCATGCATGTCAACCAAATGCAGCCACCAAGTGCAGCAAATACAACCCAATGCAGAGATGCAAAGCATGCTCATGATGCAACATGGGTCACCCCTGACGCCAAGTTGGCCACCGTCGCGCATCACGCGAAACCGAGTGGGTAGGGCTCTGACCAAGTCCTCCCTCCACTCAGACGACCACTGTCGCGCATCATGCGAAACCAAATGAGCAGGATCTCAGACCGGAACATACCTTACCCTAGGGAAAAGTACGCTCCCTCATCCCTAACTATCTCCAGAATAGGGGACCTGTTGCAGCGCCGTGGGACTCCACCGGGACTACACGACAGGTCATGTGGCAAGTCTGACGGCTCATCTCAATCACTAGGGGAGTCAAAGGTCGCCTACATATGCCCCTACACGAGTAGCAAGTCCGACGACCCATCTTAACCTCCATGGAGTCAAAGGTCGTCCACCTATGTAACGTGCAATAATGATGCATGTAACTATCCCATACATCATCCACTATCTATCCCTACTGTCATCTACATGATATGCAGTAGTCCAGATAACCGGTATGCACCATAGCCTAAACCTTAAAGTCAGGTATAAGGTAAGTGGTACATAGAACCGATCCATACAGTAATAAAAGACAGTAAACAATAAAACTAATAGATACAACTACTAAGAGAAAGAGTACAGAAATAGAAATATCAATATCTCTACTGCTATCTATATCTAACTATGCATAAGAAGAGATTATATCTAATACAGATATACTCGAAAAGTACCCGCCTCGATATAAGGAAGTCCGAGCGACGAGAACCCCCGTCCAAAAGAATATCCACAACGCAGATAGCCGCGACAATCAATGTCCCGTATCAAATACAAAATCACTTAGCTACCAACCCATAAGATACTTATCCAAAAGTACCATCTAATTTAATTAGGATCAATTCTATTTAATTAATCCTAATTAAATATCCACTTCCTATACTCTTCTAAGATCCAATTCAATAATAGTAATCAAACTACTGTCCAAGCTAAACACCCAAATAGAATCTGATCACCATAACTATAACACCCGCAGCACCCAAGCCTCAAACTAAACGGAGAACACCAAAAAGAAAATAGATCAAAACCCTTGCACGATTGAAATCAACCATAAACAATCTCAAAACAGAGCCATGAACAAAAAGCTCACGGTAGGAAGATCAACACACAAAACCTAATCTAAACCATCCGGATTCACAGCAACAGACAACCACAGAAATTGAACACATCCGAAGGCAAGAAGAACTAATCACAGCTCTGGATAATAAACAATCTATTCAACACCCACAGCAGAAATCTTAAACCACCAAAAAAACCCAACACACAGATCGCAAGAAGCAATCCAAGACCATGACAGTAATCAAAATCATGACTGATCAGTAACTACCCAGCCAAACAAAATTCAAAACATCCTAACCCAAAATCTCGATTTCACGAGGGAAAAATCCCACTTCAATCATCAACCAAAACTGATCAGGATAGTGATATCAAGAACCCAACATCAAGATCAATGCAAGATTAGAGATCGGAATCCAAATTAATCACCAACAGAGATTGAGCTTACCTTAGCTGGTACACACGAACTCCTCTGCCCAGGTAACACAGAACAAGCTCAAACACAGGAAACAACCACAAGCTCTCTCAGTCGGAGCTAGGCATTGGCCCCAAACCCTAATCCAATGGAGTCTCCCTAATTCACGATCAACACTCAAATCTGGCTCTCCTGACAGAACACACAATTAGCGAGATCAAACCTCACAGATCGGCTCTAAATCCAAACAGAGAACCTCAACAACAACACTGACCGATCTAACCAAAGAAAGGAAAAGGATCTTACCTATCCGACGTTTACGACCGAGGGCAACCAGGATCCGAGATGATGGGATCGGGAAGGAGAACAGGTGATCGATCCAGCCTCGTCGTGCGCTCGCGAGATCACGACAGCGAAGAACAAGAAACCTCTGCAAGCCGACGATCTCGTGTGAAGGTGGCGAAGAGAACACCCCGTTTGGAAAGTTTATAAGCAATGGAATTGAATTGAATTCCATCGAGAATTGAATTCCAGTGGGAATTGAATTCAATTCTTACGTTTGGAATGAGTTGGTAAACAAAGGAATTGAATTCAATTCCTTTGTTTGGAATGAGTCTAAAACTAAATGAATTTGATTATTTTTACTATTTTACCTTTCATTGATAGGTTAGGAATCAAACATTATATTTATGTGAGGTTATTTTAGTAGTTTCATTTGTTGGAATTCAATTCTCACACCAAATCACACCTATTTGGTATGGAATTGAATTCCTTAGTTTTGTTGAATTTCAATTCCCATGAGAATTCAATTCCTTCACTTAAGTTACTTCCAAATCATGGAATTCAATTCAATTCCTGGATAAAATTTAATTCCATGGGTTTCCAAACAGGGTGGAAGAGAAGAAAAACGAACAGAAGGGGCAAACTCGATTCGGCGGAGAAAACAGAGAAGAAGAAACTAATATAGAATAGTCACTTTGCGATTAACCCCTCCTAATTTGGCTATTCGCACAAGAGCCCCTAAGTTTCAGAGACTTTGCATTTTAACCCCTCCTAATTTCTTTTTTTTATCTATATCTGTTATTTTAATTTTGAATTTTTAGCATTAATTTTGTTAAATAATTCTAGTGGGCATGCATGGGATAAATCCAATTTAAATTCTATATTTTACTTTTCATATTACTATACTAGGTTTGTAACTTACATAAAGACTTACTTAGCATTTGGATTGCTGCCCTGAGGCTATGGTGCAATGGTAGAACGACTAATCACTATCCTAGGTATTTACGGTTCGATTTTTAGCTATGATATATTTTGTAGGAATTTTAACTCGCCATTAACAGAAGTCCGACATACTCTTTTATGTTGGATTCCGAAGATGAAGATTCACTCCATATCGCCTTTAGGTTCTTTTACCTAATCCGACCAGGCTTCTTTTCTTTATCTTTCTTCTTCAGTTTCGAATCGTTGTTCTTGACGTGTCCTTCCTCTTGACAATTATAACAGCGGACCTTCCTTTTGTTTCTTAGTAGTTTTAATTTGTTGCTTACGATTTATTAAACTTATTAGTTTTAAGGAACTTTGAAAATTTCCTTATCATGTACGCTTTTTCGTTCTCGTCGAGTGATGTGTCTAAGTCTGATTCTTCCTTTTGGGCTTTCACGTCTTTTTGATCCTTCAACGTTAGGTTCTTACTTGGGGTTTCCTTTCTTTATCCTGCATTTCTAGATTCATGAAGTTCAAAGGTTAAGAATAACTCTTTTAATGCACTTACCTCGAGGTCTTTCGAAATGTAGTATGAATCTATAATCGAGAATCATTTTTGCATCCTTGGAAATGAGTTCAGGGTGTATATGATTGAGTCACCGTTTGACACTGATTCTCCAAGGTTGTTGAGGTCGGTTATCAACTCCTTGGGTTGTGCATGTAGCTGTGCTACCGTTTCTCTAGTGTCCATCCGAAAGTTTATCAGTTGATTTTGGATAAGATCTCGTCTGACTAGCTTTGCTTTCGATATTCCTACGTGAAGCTCTAGAAATATTTCTCAAAATTTCTTAGCAGAGAAGTTGACGCCAATCCAATTGACTTCTTATGTCGACAAAACATTTAGTAAATAAAATTCGACTTTGCCGTTAGCCACTAAGGAAGAACGCAACTTCCATCGGGCCAAAAGCAATTCTCCTGGCATTGTTATTAGTCATCCAATTGAGGAGGAGATACGTAGTTGGCAACCCCCGCCAACGAACGCACTTCGCCTTAACGTTGACGTGTGTATTAATTACGACATGAATCAATTTTGAATTGGTGGAGTGTTACGTAATGACCAAGGACAGGCTATTTGGGCATTTGAAAAATAAATCACACGACCGATTTCAATGAAAGATGGAGAGATTATATCAATTTTGGAGGCTTCAAGCTAACTTTTCAACAAAATATAAGGATCGACCAATTTGTCTCAGATTGTTTGACGACGATGCAAGCCGTTACCGCCTCATCTAAAGATTTATGATATTCAGGGATGACTATCAGAAAGATTAAACTTTTATTAAATAGTTTGGTGGAGTGAAGTTGCTGTATGCATGATGGATAGCAAATCAAATAGCCCACGTACTTAGCTAGTCGGTTTTGCTTCTTCTTTACCCCTAACTTGTTTTTTCAGAGGGATTTCTTTCGGGATGGATAAATTTATAATAGATGATGGGTCTCAATGCTAATAATATTTTACGAATTTATTATAAAAAATTAAAATAAAAAAGATTTTTTTTTCTCAATATAAATAACAACAAATCCAAATGTTATCCAAATGCATGCACAAGCATCATAAGACTTTAATGCCACGAAGGACGACGTCGCTTCCGGCACATCTTGTAATCACGGAAAAGCATTTAGGGCCATCATGCCTCCCAGGTCCATCTCATTCCGCCCGACACGTTTCGACTCTTGACTCGCCGATTCACGGTGAACCGTCCTACCGTGTCCCGCACCTCATCCACCACCACCCGGTAATCTCCTGCGAGCCAATCGGCCCCTGCAAGCGCGACACCCGCTGCCGCACCTAGTCGTCGGCAGGTGGACCCCTCAGTAACGGAGAGGTCGTAGTACTCTAATCGAGTCCGGGTGATGAGCCAAACTGCACGACCGCGTCGAAAAGCTTTAATTTCTCGTACTTTTTTTTAAAAAAAAAATTTTATTTTTGGGGAATTGATTATTTGAAAATATTTTTATTTTCAGTCTCCGTAGCACATTCCGTCCCTGCCATCAATAAAAGGACGGTGAAGTGATGCCGCTCGCCGTCGTCCCTCTCTTCTTCCTTGACTCGGTCATATTCTTCGCTCTCGTTCGAGCTGCTTCCTACCTCGCTTTAGGGTTTGATCTCATCTCCAGCGATGGATGCCTCGTGGTTCCAGGCTTTGGAAGTGGATTTGGAGGTCAAGTATTGTTGATAATGCCGTCATCCGCTCTATGCTAACTTAGGTTTTATTCCTTTTCTTTTTGTTGTTGTTATTGATCGATGTCCTTTTTTTCCGGCGTTTGATCTCAGTACTGATATGATGATTTCTGCGGACTGCAATAATGGATCGTGCGTTTCCTGCTGTGGGCAGATATGCTTGTTTGACAACGAGAGAGAGCACGCCGGTCCATGATCATGCCCACGGCCATGGCTGTGTGTACCGGCGTGCTCTTTCTCGTTGTCAACTGGGCGGCTTGCCTTCTGGCGTGATCGACCATCTCCTTGGCCCTGGCTTCAGGTTTGTGTCTTTGTTGCTTCGCTTCGACCTTTGATACTTGGCTTCTCCTTAGAGTTGTTTTTTGGGTCGCGTGTCAATATTCTTTATCATTGGGTTTGGTTTGTTCTTTAGAAATGTTATGCAAACGCGTAGTAGTAGCCGATGCAATATTTGTTTCCAATTTGACTGTTTAAGCTTCCAATTACTTTGTCTGGCACAATGCTTGTCAAATGGTGTTAATAGTTAAGTAATTTTGTCGTTAGAATTGCCTATTTTTTTCCTGGAGAGCCATTGAATTTGTGAATTTGTAATTAGATAACTTAGCTTCGTGAAGTTCGATTTCTTGATGCAATTCGCTAGTGATTCTTCACAGAATTTCGAAATTATTGTTTTGATTAACAACTGTCTTGCCTTTTATATTTCTTTTATAGGAAGAAAACAAACAAATATGATGATTTTGTATACAAGTTTAATCTTTGCTACGCGGCATCCAAGGTGGATAAAATATCAGTACTATTGTTATGATGTTATGTACTCTAGACATGTGGCAAATAATACGCATCCACCAGCTTTGATTTAGTGCTGCATTTTGTAATGTTTGTACGAGTCCTGCAGCATTTATGTAGTCAAATAGTTTGTATTAGCAACAATAAGGTTCCAACTTTTGAATTTTAAGGAAGCATGTTTAATTTGCTTGATCTTGCATTTTTGATTCAAGCATAAATTATCTTATATTTTCCAACCTAATAAAGCAATTATGAACTTTTTACATTTATTTATCTTTTAGCAGCGAATTAAGTTGGAAGGCAGTATGCAGTTGGTTCTTCTTATTGTTATACAGTGCAGGGATTGAAGTGCCTGATCAGCGCATTAAGTAGTTGACAAAAAAAATATGCTTTGCAAAGAAAATCAGTTGATTTGGAAAGTATGAACCCGCAGTTGATTTGCTGTGTTTTGGAAAGAAAATCATGGCACATTCATTGTTGGGAATTTTATCTTAAGGCAGAAGGGAAAGGGTCAAGGAACTTGAGGAAATTAGGTATATTCTGACAGTTTATTAAGCTTAAGAAAGTTATTGTGGACAATCTAGTTTATGTTACTTTTTCTAAATCCAGGAGGTCTTTTAATTTACCTTTTATATTAGACATTCTGGACTGATAAGAGCTCTTTCTTGTGTTATATTCTTAGCTTTGGTTCTACCATGATAATGATTCAATTTTACAGCAAGAAATACAACAGATATATATGTTTCTGTTTGTTTTATGCAGACATTTATATATTTGTGGATGTATTGTGGCACCAATCTTTCTTATTTCCTATGTGATAAAATTTATGTTGTAAAATGTGGAGATAAGTAGATAACCATAATGGTTTGTTAAAACTATTACTTTTATTCATGGTGGCAAAACGTCATATGCTGACCTGGGCGTCCACATGACCGGTTCCACAATCATTGGTAGAGAGGTAAATCATGAGTGACTTTGTTGTAGAAGAATTGACCTTCAGACCTCTTGGTGGCAACGCCCCATGCAACGACCATCTACCATGTCGTGGGGACACTATTACTTTATTCATGACCAGATAAAAGATGGCTTTATTTCTGGTTTTAACCAGTGCTAAATTTAATTTAATTTTTCCAATTGTAACAAACTAGACTAAGTGTACTTGGACCATGCTCACTTAAGCAACAAGTCTTTTTTTCTTCAACATTTGTTTGATTTTATATATAGATTGTCAAAATCGTATCAGTATCGGGATCTAATGGTCAAACATCTAAATAGCGTTTATATTGGACTGGCAATGTTGATGAAATGGGAATTGTTAAGAAAAAGACAAAAATTAATAAATAAAATAGTTTCTTATACACGAGAAACAATGATTTTCAATCGGCTATGGATGCACCTTATATTTAATCAAATATCATAAATTTAAGAGCATATATTATAAATAATAAATAATAGAACTAATAAAGTTAGATAGCAATACATAATATTGTATCGCTATATTTGTAATTGCATGTTATTATCATTATAAGGTTAATAATATCATATTGTTATTATTTGATCAATTTATGTTTTAGAATGTTAGATTGTAAATAAATAATAATCATATCTATTAATATGGATGATTAAATTAAAATGCATTGTAATAAATAATAAAATCATGATGTGAATAATAAAATCATATATCAACGATATTTATGTGGCTGAATATTATTTGATAAAATTAAATTATTATTTAATATTTCATATTATGACGGTCTAGTTGTTATCTAAGTCACATCCAAATTATGGTTATTGGACTTCTATCACAATCTGATATTAAAATTTCTCATTTACACTAAGCATGAGATAGTCTAGTAGGTGGCTATTCATGAACTACTGGTCTTATGGCAATCTTGAGTGGTTGCTAGGTTGAAATATTTAAGTTAGATTTGCTCTCTCTCTCTTGGACAGTTTGGATTGGCGAAAGTTGACTAGATCTCCAAGCCAAATCAATCTATTTTGGTTGAAGTTAAATCAATTTTGGTTGTTTTCACTTTCAGCTTGGCTTAATTTTGTTTAGTTCTACCTCCTTCCATGAATGTAACTCATTTCTAGCTAATTTATCAATATTGATTAACTTGATTCAACTTAGGTGATCCATATTGCTATAGGTCAATCTTGACAACTATGGTTTTATGTGCTTTATCCTTCTCGCATGAGATGAGACCACCTCAAATCCTCAGATGTATACGTTCTGCTCTTCCATTCATAAGAAAAAGAATGACTCAACTGTTAAAGGGATCAACTTTTTGTGCTTTATCCTTCTGCCTTGTTACCAAAAAGGTCACAGGTTCAAGTCCTGGAAACAACCTCCTATGAAGTAGGATAAGGTTGCGTACAATAGACTCTTCCCTGGAACCCTGCATGGCGAGAGCTTCATACACAGGTTGCCTTTTATTGTACTAGTCTTCTTCAATACTGATTTACATGATAAAGAATGAATAATGCAATCGAACGAGTAGCAAAGAAAATTGGTCCGTGGTCTGTGGATAGTAAATTCGGAAATTAATACTAATCTTTGATAAAATTAATACCAACTTATTGTGCTTTTTCTTGTAAGTAACTAGTGAAAACATGATTAGTTTTGGTGAAAGAATATTGGTGAAACCTTTTATTTTTGAGCAAAGTCATGGGGTGTTCTTTTAACTTTTGCAGATTGAACTATTAGTGAGGTTTACCGATGGGCCCCCAAGGAATCCTGTCGCTCACTAGTGCTAAGCCTCATTAAGAAGGAATTATCATTGTTCTATCAAGATTGTAATAACCATGATAGATGGAAAGACTCTAGCCCAAATTACATCACCTTGTGGCAACCTGATGGATCGTTCCACTAAGACTTGTTTTGATATTGTCAAGTAGGTTGATGATTGTTGTTACTTAGAGACAAACTCTGAAGCAACAGAAAGGAGGAGCTGAGGAACAAGTTTGATGAGTGAGTAGCTGTGAGAACTCCACATGAGCACTTCAAGCAGCTAGGGACAAACCAGAAAAGATGGACGTGCTACTTAGCAGGAAACAACCAGAAAAGATGGACAAACCTGATATTTCTAAAATGTACGACCTATTACTGAAGGCTCAAATCCATGATATTTCATTATGGTTTTCTGGGTTTGCAATCTAAATATGAAAGGTCAAAGACCTCTGGCAATTTTTATTATGCCTTTGGGGGCTTAACGAGAAGCTTGACGAGGGAAAAATAAGGTTAGAAATCTCAATTCTATTCATTGCTTTTGTTCACTTATGAATATTTTCAGATGAATTTGATCACTTTCATTAAATTTTTGACATTTTGTCCAAATAAAAGTATTGAATCATTAACTTGTTTGGTCTAACAATTGATCCAAAATGTTTAAAGTGTGGTTTTAAATGTTGAACTATGTCAGTCTGCAGTGATGGAATTTATTAGTCTTGTTCTGCCTCCTTACAAACATAGGAAACGACTTTGAAATCGAAGGTTGTTGATATTGGTTAGATTCAACATAATTAGCCATGCGATTTTTTTTACAAAAATTTAAATAGGATAAAATTCATTTAATTAGATCAAGTGAAGATAACTACATACATGGGATTAAAGATTAATGTATCATTTCCCTGGGTTTAAAGACTTAAAGCATCATTTTATGTCATCCTTTGACCTTATAGAAATATAAGGTCATAGAAATTAGATAGTCCATTAGAATTGAATTCAATTGCAATATAATATAGTCACATAGAGAGATGTTTCTTTATTGCTCTTTCAATTAGTTTATTTACTCGATAGAAATTAGATAGTCCATTCAAATTAATTTTTTTTGTAATATAATATTGACACTCCGTACTTTTTGACATGTACTAAAGAATGCTAAATAGATTCAAATTGGATAAAAAATTAAGACCCCAAGCATGACGATAAAATACATACTTATCATATAACAATTGTATTGAAACAAAATTCATTTATTAGATAAATCTAGGATTTAGATTTGTGATATTTTTTATAGTAAAATATAATAGGAAAATATGAGATAAAATATAAATCCACTTTGAATTTTCTTTATTTAATCCTTTTTAATTTAGATTTTGACCGGAAAAATATTTTTGTTCATTTTTATTCCAATTTAGGTGAAGATGAACTTCTACTTAATCTATTTACTTATAAACTAAAACTATTACCATTAATAATCAATTGAATTAAAAGTATAGGGAAAAAATGCGCATTGAGGTGCACTAAATGTTAGACATGTCATTATACTCAATGGCACAATCAACACATGCAACTTAAAATTTTATGCAATCACATAGAATTCTTTTCTTTTCATGTTTTTGTTGTCAAACAAACAATACTATAATTTTAATTTTATTGCAAAGTGATCTACCTTATTGATGTTGTGAACAGCTTACCTTTAAATGTAGCAGCTTATTGATGTTGTCATACTCTACTGCTGAAAGGTAAGCTGTGTATTACTTCTGTCATACTCTACACTAATTACCTTATTGATGTTGTCAAAAAGGGCTTTATTGGCGTTGCCTTTAAATGGAGTAGAAGGTGATTAGTGTAGAGTATGACAGAAGCAATAAAACCCTTTTCGACAGAAACTGTGTTGATCGACTTGGTTAGCAAGTCTTCCCATCTCCATTTTGTATTGCAGGAATTAGATCTGTGGTTGGCTGCTACCTACTTGTTACTGATAGCAGGGGCATTTGTGAGCTCAGTTCTGTTTCTGGTAAGCATCATGGTGCAGTAGATGTGTCCATGCCAGATAATATACCTAGGTCTGTACTTCTATTTTAGATCCTTCATTTTTTAAAAATAATTTAGGTGTTTAGTTATTTGAATCGATTAATTTCGAAGGTGATCGATCTGTTTTCACTAAAGTTCCCATCGGTTATTAAGGATAAATCAGTATTTTAGATCCTTCATTGTATTTAGCCTTTAAATTTTGAGTTATTGTATTCCTGATTCATATCGTGGTTGGTGTAGTTAATACCTGTATAAGTGTTTGTTGTAATAAGATTTGAGATCAATTTTTAATGATGTAAAAATATTTTATTGGATGTTTGGTCTTTTTCATCTAACGAGTCATCTTAGAATAAAATATTTTTTATGATTTATACTCTTTCAGAGTTTGTTGGGCTATTCTGAAGGAGTTGATAAGGTGACCATCAAATTTTTTTTTTCTTCTACAATTAACTCACCCTATCATCCGTAGGGGTACTCTAATCCTTTTGCGGGCCTTAGAAGCAAATGAAGACGGAAGACTTCAAATCTTTTAGGTGCTATGACAAAAGATATTCTTTCTTTTCTCCTTTCTTTTTCTCTTTTCGGGTAGATGAATTTTCACGGAGGAGGTCGATGCCAAGTGCTCATTAACCATTAACCATAGTTTGGTTGGGGTGCGACGGGAAGATAGGTGAATGTTTTGATTTGAAGCTAAAAGTGAATACAGTTGCTATATACATATACTAAGTCGGTGCAATAAGAATTTTAGACCGGGTTAAATCAACATTTTCAGTTTCAATTGGATTTATATTATAGGAAAATGATATGTTTAGTAAAAATTTTAAGGAAAAATTGAATGACGTGCTATTTTATATGTAATGGTTTTCGATGGTTTACCGTGACTTTCAAGATATAGTTTGATTCGGGGTGGCGTTCGGAGGTTTTCGATGATATTCGAGCGATAATTGAACGTGTGTATATAAATATCATATTATTTGTTGAGTATTTTATTAAATTTTTTTTACTTAGTGTATCATAATTCTATATTATAATTTGCCTACATCAGGTTCTGAAAAGCTAATTAGTTGAAATCAAAAGGTTTTTTTATAGAGGTGTTTTTTTTTCAACTTTCATGGAAAGACGCACATAAATTATCGAATTAATAAAAAAAAATATTATCTTTATATTTATCAAAAATATACTCGGTTATATAATTTTTTCATTCAATCCCTTGAACAAAATCAATTTTGTTTTTCTTTTTTTTCCCAATCTTTTCTTTTTTTACATGTATAACTCGGGCCTCACAATGTTTAATGTTTAATAAAATATCTTAGCCATGATAAAAACTTTGGGCATGATATTGGTGCATATCAGGCTCAACGCAGACTTGATATGTATGTACCATATTAGGCCTAACGAGGTTAGGTCTCACTAATCTAGTAAAAAGTTAAACAGAAGATATCGTTTTCGAGGATCAAAGTCTCACCCTTTCAACATAGAACTGAAGATAAGATCGACCGGTCGACAAGAGAAGGGCTCCTAGTTTAATTGGTTGGAAAAAAAAACCTAGAACGACATTCAATAAGGAGATCGGGAAAAACTAGTTAGGGTGGATCAACATGTCTTATATATATATCGACAATCGCTTGCGAAAAAGAAGCTATGTCAATCTCAATGAACTTAATTATGCCTATCTCTTTTGCTAACAGCGATCACCCAAGCTCTACTTTCACGAGCGAGGTACATTTACATTAGCCCTATGAGCAAAGGAGGAAAGACGAGTCACTAAAGTGTCGAATATCCTTCACAAAAGTGATATTCCAAAATAAGGAATAAGATCCAATGGACTAAGCTCAAATCTTTTCTTTAAGAAATCATATCTAGATTGTCTTCTTCTTTCTCATGTTCACCTTACCGCTCTTAGGTCTAAAATAAGATAACTCAAAAAAAAAAAAAATCCTAAACTAGGGGTTTAGATCGGATTTGGCTTATGTTGGAGGGTTTAAGGTGTCATTTGACCTAAATTAAGGGATGAAATATTGATTTCCCGAGCTCCAGGGGTCAAAGTACAAAATGTGCAATACTTATATGTTGTGGTAATCTATGGTCCGAAGTGACCATGTGTTTTGATGTTTGGGCAAAGAGTTTAAGTTATGTTTACTCTTGTGTATTTGATATGTGTATGTGAGTGTGCAGGGTTGCAGGGTGCACATATTGACTTAGCTAGACTGCTTCAGTACGGTGAAGGGTGGCATGGAGGCAAGCTGGAGGCTTGTGTGCGCACCTGAGGGACCATGGGATAGCAGAGACGATGAGTCGAGGGGCGCGGACTTCGAGGCATACGAGAAGGATGACATGGAGGCAAGCTGGAAGCTTGTGTGTGCATCTGAGGGACGAGGGCCGAAGACGAAGAGGGCGTGAAGGCAACAGTCGAGGCTGCTGGTGAAGAGTCAGCTGAGTCATGAAGGGACGAGAGCAGAGGGAAGAGGACTCTAAGGGCAAGCTGGGAAGTGGACTTCAAAGGACACACGTGAAGGGTGGCATGGAGGCAAGTCGAGGGTTTGCGTGCACATCCGAGGGACGATATCCGGTGTAAGAGGACTTCAAGGGGCAAGTCAAGGGAGTGTACTTGAAGGCACACGTGTAGGAGGGTATTTAGAGTGAGGAAGAGTGTGGTTATAAGCTGGGCAGTCGACTGGTAATATAATAGTCGACTGCCAGCAAGAACAGAAACTCACAGAATGTTGTCGACCCTGGACCTGCGAGCAGTCAACTGGTAAGCCCAGAAACTAGCCGTTGAGATAGCCGTTTGCTAGCTAGTTGAGTGGGACTAGTCGACTGGTAATGGACCAATCGACTGATAGCGGCTGGGTTCAGCTTTAAACCTTATTTAAAAGGCTTCGTTTTAGCTGTAACTTCTGATGAAACAAGCTTGGTTAGGGCTTGTTAGTAGTCTTAGTGCTCAGAAAGTGTACTTGGGTTTGTGGCGAGGTTTTTCCACCCACAAGGAGCTACTCGAGCTAGCCGGAGGGCATCCGTGGAGTGATTCGCCGAAGGATTGAGGGATTGTCCACCTCATGGACTGTCGTGGAGTAGGAGCTTCATCTTCGAACCACGTAAATAGGTTTGTTAGCGTTGTTTAGTTTTATTATTATTGTTTCCGCTTGCGCACGCTAACCTTGTAGGTGGAAGAAATCGAAAATTGCTATTCACCCCTCCTCTAGCAAGACGTAAACGATCTAACAAGTGGTATCACAGTGAAGGACTGCTCTTGTTGGAATAACCGCCAAAGGAGCACAAGCTAGAGGAGAAAAATGATGGAAGACAAGTTGGGGGATGATATCTACACTCCACTTCCAAATGATCATGAAGATTTCGACTATTGGAGGGCAAGGATGAAGACTTGGTTTGGAATGGAGTGGGAATGTGTAATGGTCATAGAAGAGCCCTTCGAAAGTTCAAAGGATAAGCACGGGAAGAGGCTTAGACCTAGATATTGGGATAAGGAGCAACAATCACACTCTAGGGCAGTGGATGCAATGAAAAGGGACACATTATATGCTTTGGATACAATGAAAAGGGACACTACAAGGATAAATGTCCAAATGGTAAGAAAAATGAGGTAAATCCTAAACCTATTTCAATTTCGTTTAAATCTAACATGGGTTGTAGGAATGGAGAAGCCCAAGAGAAAAGAAAGAAAATTAGATGCTTCACATATGGGGAGCTAGGGCACTATCATACTAAGTGTCAGAGAAAAGGAGAGCTAAAGAAAATAGAACAATTGAGAAGATGGGAGAAGGAGGAAAGGAAGAAAAGAAGCTCACATCAAGGGGGAGCTACAAGGGTAAAGGAGGTAATCCCTAACTGTAAATTAAAATGCAATTCAAACTTAAGTTTCTCCATGCATGTTAGAAATAATAAACAATGCTTGCTTGTGCATAATCATGGATTTAAATATCATGATAGGAGTAGGGTTGATATTGTAGATCAAAATACTAGAAAAATCATGCATCATAACAAATTTAAGACCTTTGAACCTAAGGATCAAGGTAAGAATCCTAAGAAGGGGAGACACATGCCTAGGAAGATGGGTAGGTCTAGTAATGTCCAAGGTGAACATGTGGATTCTAGGTTTAGAAGTCTAGAAAAGGAAAATCAAGATTTAAGGGAAAAGCTTGATAGGTTGGAAAAGACCCTAGAAAGATTCACGGTTGGGTCTAAGGGTTTAGATATGGTGATGCCATCAAAAGGTAAAAAGGATGACTTAACCAAGGACAAGGTGTCTAAGGTTAAGAATGTTAGGTTTGTAGGCCAAGTCACCGGGGGCACACCGGTGTGGTCTAGTATGGGTTGAGTCACCTAGGGAGGTGGCTAGGGCTAAGAGCTCGAGGGGGAGTTCTAAGAGTCTTTGGGATCCATGGTAAATGGATCTTAGGAGGCTTTCTCCTAGGAGATTAGATGAACTATGAAATGTGCTAAATGGTTTGGGAGACTGGGGTAAGTCTTAATCCTAAGGAATTGACACATTAAAAGGAATTTATGGAGAAAAAGATGAAAATGAGATTATATTTGATAAAAATTAAGGTTTAATGTGTAGATGCCTTATAACTCAGTGCTAGAAATGTACTATGGTCAGGAATGAGAAGATACATCAAGGAGAGGCCAAAATTAGGACTTTTGGATAAGTTTTAATGATACAATTTAAGAGGAGTTGAATTTCATGCCAATATTGGGATCCGGAGTAGTTTTGTTTGAAAACATATTTTTCCCAAGTAGACATAGACTTTACAAATCTCTCCATGAAATTTCAGATTTTTTGGAGATTTGTAGAATTAATTAGACATTTCTGAAATTAGGCCGAAAGACTAAAGTTCAGGTATCAGTCGACTGGCTCAGAGTCAGTCGACTGATCCAGGTGAATTCGGAACTGGGAACCTTCTGTTTGTTTTGCCAGTCGATTGCCCCCCCAGGGGCAGTCGACTGATCCGTAGGTTTAAATAGAAAAGACATATTGTATAATAAGAACTTACAAAATTGGAAGCATAAGAAGGGTCATGGTACTTTATGAGAGTTTATGTCATGGGTTGATATTATATGGTTTGAAGTTCATAAATTGTTATTGAATGATAGGATATGACTTTGAATTAAAATTCTTGTTTATGTTGTCATATTCCTTGAATAAAGTGTTGCTTCATGATTTAATAATTGTATGAAATAAGACTCTGTTGATATCATGGAATTCAAGGAAGATTGATAAGTGCATCTAGGGTTAAGAGATAAGAAGAGGAGATTTTATCATATTAAGAATACATAGGAAAATGGGAGAATTAAAGGCAGTTATATGTGTGAAATATTAATGGATGGAGTTGGCAAACACATGACATTATGGTTAGGTTTCAAAGTTGATACAAAATGACCATGTTTAAGGAAATTAGAGTTTGCACCAAAAGTTAAGCACATTTGATACATTTCATGGAACCATATTTTTCTAGGGTAGAGTATATCCTAACAAATGTGCTTGCAAATTTTTAGATTTTTCCGGATTGTCTAGAATCTTCTAGAAGTTTCTGAAATTAGGCTAAAATTTCAGAAGTTGACTGTATCAGGGGGCAGTCGACTGGTAAGTCTGTGTGTTGATTTCTGAGGGGTTTTTCAGAAATAAAATGAGTTCTTTTTGGAACTAGGGGTAGGGTTGCTTGGGGCAATCTTTTGATGGTGTCAAAGGAGGAGAACTTGGGGTGTTAAGTTAGGTTTAACTTGACGAAAGAATATATGGTGTTATGGTGTTAACTTGGATAGAACTTAACTTGGTGTTATGGTATTAAGCTGGAGTAGAACTTAACTTGGTATTAGTTGTGAGAATTGAAAATTAGGAGAGAGCATAGGTTAAGGGGGAGGTTGCCTCTTGGTTGCTATGCTTTAATTTTCATAGGAAATTTTGAGTTTTGTATCAAACTTGGGAATGGTGATAGATACATTTTTGAATGTATTTTTTTCAAGTAGGTATGTGTACCACAAACTTCTCCACAAAATTTGAGAATTTTTGGAGGTTTGTAGAATTTCTGGCACATTTCTGAATTTGGATTCAAAAAGCTGAAATTGAGTTTTTCAGCGTGTCAGTCGACTGGCCCAGGGGGCAGTCGACTGACACAGGCTGGATTGGGTGTTCAGCAGCTGAAATATGTTCAATTGATGTGAAACAAGTGTGGAACATTGTGGGGGGTTAGTACACTGTGTTTATAATCATTTAAAGGTTAAAGAGTCCAATAAGGGGGAAATTGTTGGATCTTTTTGATGTTAGGCAAAGGGGGAGAAGTGTTGATTTGGGAAACCAAACACGCCTTTGCAAGAAACCCTAGGTTTAGGGGGAGCCTAGGTAAAGGGGGAGCATGATTGCTCCATTCTTGGCGTAAGGGGAACCTTGGACAGGTTCTTAAAAAGCCTTTGTAAGTCCAATGTAGGGGGAGCCTTGGGATAGGTTTTAAAAAACCCGTTTTGGTGAAAATTCCTAACTTGGGAGGTTAGGTGTGGGGATGCCTTGGGATAGGATCCATGCATGGTTGCATTGCATATGCATTGACGGTGTAAGTCCAAGGTGGAGTCTTGACAACGTAAGTCCAAATGGTTCTTTAGCATTGTTATTGCTATTTGTTTTCCCTAACTTAAACGTATTGTCAAACATCAAAAATGGGGAGATTATTGGGGCAATCTATGGTCCGGAGTGACCATGTGTTTTGATATTTGGGCAAAGGGTTTAAGTTAGGTTTACCCTTGTGTATTTGATATGTGTATATGAGTGTGCAGGGTTGCAGGGTACACATATTGACTTAGCTGGACGACTTCAATACTGTGAAGGGTGGCATGGAGGCAAGCTGGAGGCTTGTGTGCGCACCTGAGAGACCATGGGATAGCAGGGACGATGAGCCTAGGGGCGCGGACTTCGTGGCGTACGTGAAGGATGGCATGGAGGCAAGCAGGAGGCTTGTGTGCGCATCTGAGGGACGAGGGTCGAAGATGAAGAGGGCGTGAAGGCAATTGTCTAGGCTGTTGGCGAAGAGTCAGCTGAGTCATGAAAGGACGAGAGCCAAGGGAAGAGGACTCCAAAGGCAAGCTGGGAAGTGGACTTCAAAGGGCACACGTGAAGGGTGACATGGAGGCAAGCTGAGGGTTTACGTGCGCATCCGAGGGACGATAGCCGGTGGAAGAGGACTTCAAGGGGCAAGCCAAGGGAGTGTACTTGAAGGCACACGTGTAGGAGAGTCTTCAGAGTGAGGAAGAGTGTTGTTGTAAGCTGGGCAGTCGACTGGTAATATAACAGTCGACTGTCAGCAAGAACAGAAATTTACAGAATGTTGTTGACCCTGGACCAGTCGACTGCCCTGCGAGCAGTCGACTGGTAAGCCCAAAAACTAGCCGTTGAGATAGCCGTTGGCTAGCCTAGTTGAGTGGGACCAGTCGACTGGTAATGGACCAGTCGACTGGTAGCGGTTGGGTTCAGCTTTAAGCCTTATTTAAAAGACTTCGTTTTAGCTAGAACCTCTGGCGAAACAAGCTTGGTTAGGGCTTGTTAGTAGTCTTAGTGCTCAGAAAGTGTACTTGGATTTGTGGCGAGGTTTCTCCACCCACAAGGAGCTACACGAGCTAGCCGGAGGGCATCCGGGGAGTGATCCGCCGAAGGATCGTCCATCTAACGGGCTGTCGTGGAATAGGTGTTTAATCTCTGAACCACGTAAATAGGTTTGTTAGCGTTGTTTGATTTTATTATTATTGTTTCCGCTTGCGCACGCTAACCTTGTAGGTAGAAGAAATCGAAAATTACTATTCACCCCCTCTAGCAAGACGTAAACGATCTAACATTATATTTTCCCCTTCTTTCCTTTTTTTCTCTTCCTCCGCCCGATGCTGTCTCTTTTCCTCCCTCTGTTCCGTGCGATCGAAACCACCACAAGAGTAGCCGATATCCACTCTCCTCTCCGATCCAAGTGTTCTTCACATCCCACAGCACGAGCGTCTCATCTCCGAGCGACGCACCTTTTTCTTTCCCGCGATCGAGCCGACGCCATGGACCACATTTATCGCCTTCCTCCCTCTTCTTTCTCGGCACGACAAGGAGAGTGTTGTAGCTGGTTGATCGAGGGATTTTGGATGATTTAGTTTCGCTCTGTGGCTATGATCGATCTCCTCGCCAACGGTCGTGTGAGGTAAGGATTTGCGTGGGCTTGGATGAGGATTTGCGCTGCATTTGATTTCATGCTCTAGATCTAACTGGTGTAGGGTGTTTCTTTTCGGTCATTGCATGAGGGTGGTTTCGTTTTGGATTCTACTTGGATCTCCACAACTCTTTGCTGATCCAGAACCGATCATTTTACTGTTCAGTGAGCTGCTTCTTGCATCGGAAGTGGATTTGGGATTGAGGAGGGCTCATTAGAGAAGGAGAGCCTTGTCTAAATTCGTGGGCATTTGCTGATTATTTTGAATCGGAAGAGGAAGGGGGGAGAAGCTTTATGCACATGACTTGTATAGGTAAGATTTGTCGATTTAGGATTTATCTTGGTATAATTTGGTTGTGTTTTGTGATAGCTCTGTTAGATCATTTTATGTAGCTTAGAACTGCATATTGTAATCGAATTGGGATTTTGAAGGCAAGTAAGTTTGTGCGTGGTTTTTCTTTTAGCATAATGACATTGTAATGGGTTTGTTCGTGAGGATGTTTGAGTGTACTAGCTCTAGAGTTGACCAAATTCGCAAATAATGTATTGAATCTCACATCTTTTACTACCCCATTTTGGGTGTTATCTTGTTGTAGATGGGGCTTTTAGCTTGTGAAACTCCTCTACTGTGAGAGTCTTATGGAGGTGGATGGGTTCTCCTCGTATTACCATCGTGGGCAGCGTCTTGGTTTGGTTTTGGTATTTGATATCTTGGTATGTTCTTGGCCGAGACCTCCAACTTGTGTTGGGGATGTTACTCTATTCTTGAGTGTTTGGGTCAAGAGGAGGAGTTTAGTTGCTTGCTGTGAGCTAGGTTGTTGATAAGGATTCTACTTGAAACTAGTTAGTAGTGGTTGGTTTTATCTGATCTTACCGTGAGTTACCTTTAGTTCTCGGGTAATGCTAAATCTTGGGCTAATTTGACCGTGGTTTAGGGAGATTTTGTTGGTGCCGGAAGTACCAAAGTCGAACCTATGTTTTGATAATGACAAAGGGTTCAGAAGTTAAGATTTGGTTGTGATCTAACAAGCTAATTAAGTGTGCAGGAAAGTCCTAGGTACACTAGGCACTAAGTTCTGGTTCTTTGAATTGGGCACTAAGTCCTGGCCGCGGGCTGGGCAACTAAGTCCTAACGTAAAATTGGGCAATAAGACCTGGTGAGTGAAGCTGGGCACTAAGACCTGGTGAGTGAAGCTGGGTAAAAGTCCAACCGGAGGAGCCGGTTGGCAAAAAGATAAATTCTCCCAAGAGGAGTAGGTGAGGACGCGTTCCCCGTAGGAGGGAACATTATGCGTCGGTTCCTAGGGTTCCATTTGGGAGACCCAAAGTCAGAACCAAGACAGCTTAGGCTGTAAATAATGTCTAACGTATCATATATATTTGCTTCTTGTGTTTTGGAACTAACCCTGGTTGCAGGAAACGAAGGGACGGTGTCTCTGCAGCTCAGGCGCCTCATTGGAAGGAGGCGCCTCACTGGGCTAGGCGCCTGTATCCATACAGGCGCCCCATTGCAAGGCCAAACCAAGACCATCGAAGCAAACTGCCACGAAAGCCTTTGGACCAAGTCAAGCTAGGCGCCTGTGTTAACACAGGCGCCCCAGTCAGCTCAGGCGCCTCAATGAAGGGGATAAGCGCTGACCAAGCCTGCGGATTGGAGTTCACGCAGGAAAGGTCACGTGTAGGCGCCCCCTTCAACACAGGCGCCCAGTCGACCACTATAAAAGGGGGTTCACCCCCAAGGCTTTAACACAACTTACAAATCTCACTTTCAAAACTTTCGCTCAAGCGCTACGCTCCGGCACGCTCTGCACTCGCGATTCAAGCGCTGACGATGACCCGCTGCTCCAAAATTCCATCCACTCCGGTCGTCGGTAAAAGCTGTCATAATTCTCTTTTTCGATTCTATATCTGTACTCGAAACTGTAATCATTTCTACGAATATAGAATTGTCCAACGTAAATAGTCAAGGACCGTGGGCCTTGGAGTAGGAGCCGACCGCGACTCCGAACCAAGTAAAACAAACCGTGTTAGCGACTTTGCTTTACTATTTTTGCTGTGTATTTCTCTTTATTGTCCAAAAATTTTCTGATCGATATTCACCCCCTCTATCGATTTACTCCGATCCAACAAGTGGTATCAGAGCGGGCAGGTCAAACTTGGTGCAACCACTAGTTTGATTTTTTTTTCGAATTTTCAAATTTTGTGTTTTTCTCGCTCGAATTTTCTCGTCAATCGAGGTTGGTGCAACACCACTCGATTTTTGTCGTTGTTAATATTTTCTTCCGCACTGCTAAATCCAAGACCTAGTCTTGGGACAAGTTTTCTTGTAAGTTTTTTTTTCAGAAAAATTCAATGGCCATGCAAGAGGGGTACAACACTGCCAGACCTCCCCTTTTTAGTGGAGAAGACTTCTCCTACTGAAAAAGCAAGATGAAAGTCCACCTGAAAACTCAGGTGGGCATGTGGATAATCATCCAATCTGGGCTGGAAATTCCCAAGAATGCACAAGGGGTGGTGCAACATTATACCGAATGGGACACCCCGCTAAAGAAGAAAATCGAGGTCGATGCAAAGGCGACCCAGACTTTGCAATGTGGCTTAACCAAGAAGGAGCTGAACCGGGTGGGACCCTTCAACAGCGCGAAGGAGCTTTAGAATAAGTTGATCGTGTTGG
The DNA here is from genome assembly GCA_024364735.1 of Boesenbergia rotunda. Classification (NCBI taxonomy): domain Eukaryota; kingdom Viridiplantae; phylum Streptophyta; class Magnoliopsida; order Zingiberales; family Zingiberaceae; genus Boesenbergia; species Boesenbergia rotunda. Next base: position 78,456 of record JAGFNQ010005017.1, on the reverse strand, counting down.
TGCAAGTTGCATCAATGATGTTCTCCTTTATGTGTTTTAATGTTTGACAATGTACTTAAGTCAGTAATATATTAAACAGACAAAGGGGAGCGAAGGAGAAGTAACCTAAGCCTGAGAAAAGTCCTAGTTAAGCTAGGCATGGAAACCCTAAGACCTAGCGAAGGGCCGCTAGGCTCTGGCGAAGGGCTGCCAGAACGAAAAAGACCTAGTGAAGGGCCGCTAGGCTCTGGCGAAGGGCTGCCAGAAAGAAAAGACCTAGCGAAGGGCTGCTAGGCACCTGACGAAGGGTTGTCAGGAAAATAAGTCCTAGCGAAGGGCTGCTAGGCACCTGACGAAGGGCTGTTAGGGGAACAAGTCCTAGCAAAGGGCTGCTAGACACCTGACGAAGGGCTGTCAGGGAAACAAGACCTAGCGAAGGGATGCTTGGTATCCAAGACCTAGCGAAGGGCGGCTAGGCAAAAGTCCACCCGAAGGACCGGGCGGCAACCATCTCCTGAAAGGAGTAGGTGAAAGGCGCTTTCTCGGGGGTAGGAGTTTGCGTCGGTTCGACCTAGGATTGCGTGCCAATCCGAAGTCCGAACCAAGTCCTTAAGCCTAACATTGTATGTATATGTGCTTTGTATGTGTGTATCTTGTAGGTACCAAGAACCGGAGACAAAGCAAGTTGCTGAAAAAGGCTGTTGGGGGCGCCCGGAGTGTTGGGGGCGCCCGGAGCAAGGTATAAAGCCAGTCTTGGGTTTAAGCCATGGTTGGGGGCACCCGGAGTGTTGGGGGCGCCCAGAGCAAAGAAGAAAATGTAGTTTTTGTGTGTGTGCAGAACAGGTGTCATTGAGGGCGCCCGGAAGGACCGGGGCGCCCTGGTTTGAACCTGTCTTTGCTGTTTCGACTCAGAAACATAGATAAGCCCTTATGAGGGCGCCCGGGATGTCCAGGGCGCCCTGGTCAAAGATCTTATCAGCTGCGGCAAGGTGGACGCGAGGATAAGAGTTGACCGGGTTTTTCGGGGCGCCCCCGTCGACCAGGGCGCCCCCAGGAGGGCTATAAAAGGGGCTTCGACCCCTCTTCTTCCAACACACTTCCTAACTGCGATTCTATTCATTCCGACCGACGACAACACGCTAAAGACGAGGCTCTGCGACTGGGAGGCTCCAGGAGAAAGTGCGCCGCACTTCGGAGGTCCAGATCGGCCGAGCTTCACATTTTTGCTTGGTTTGCAATTAATTACAGTATTTATTTTTCTTTATTATTGCTTGTAATATTGCACTGTAAGTCGGGTTTCTCTGCCTTCGGAAATTCCGGAAAGGAGACTATTAGTGGACTCAACGCTGAGTACATAGGCCTTGGACGTACTGACCCTGGGGGGTTGGGAACCAAGTAAATAAACCTGCCGTGTCCCCTGTTTTGCTTTCTTTTATTTTATTTTTATGTTTCCGCTGCACTAACGCTCTGAGTCCAGAAGTCTTACGAAATATTTACGAAAGTTTTCACGATCGATATTCACCCCCCTCTATCGACGGCACCGGTCCTACAAGTGGTATCAGAGCCAAGTTGCTCTTCACCGGACTAACCGCCGACGGAGCAAAGACGCCAGGAGTTGAGGGGGAGCTCAGGGGTGAATCAGGTACAATTTTTTTCTAATGTCTAATTTTAAATTGCATATTATTTGTTTCACGTGCAGGGAGAGAGGGCACTATAAAAATCAGTGTCCTACTCGTAAGACTCGGTCTACACCACCGGCGGCGAAGGGGGTACCAACGCCAGGAGTCCGGAAGAACAAGGAACATGTACAATGCTTCAAATGCGAGAAGTACGGACACTACAAAAACAAGTGTCCGGCGAAGGTACGGAAAATTTATGTTCCAACATTTTTTCCTGCAATATTTTGTGATAAGTTAGTTAATTTCTCTGATAAATTAGAATTACTGCATAATAAAATTAGCCTCTTGCATGATAAGTTAGAAAATAAAGATACGACTAAAATATTAGAAATTAATTATTTAATTCAGAATATCAATTTAGAAATTAATAAAATTAATTTTGATAATTTAATCAATAGAATTAATTCTGATAATCTTTCTGATAAAATTAATTCTGAAAATTATTCTGATAAGCTTAATTCTGATGAAATTAATTCTGATAATATTTCTGAAAATTGTAATTCAAATAAAATAAAACCTAACAATAATTCAGAATTCAAATTTGAAAACCTTAAGGATAATTCTGAGGATAAACATGATTTAATTGAAAATTATTCTGAGGATAAAAATGATTTCATTCTTGATAATAATTTAATTATAGATAATCCTGAAGACTACTATAAAACCTTAACTAGTGGCCCATTATACTCCACGTACTTTGAGGATGTTGATGAATCTAATTTTGAGGAGGAAATGGAATTTTCTAAGATTAGGGCCATAATTAATGAAAATTACAAAGGTTCAAATAAATTAAAATTAATAGAAAAATTCGGAAAGAAAGATAAAAATGAAGAAGAAATCTTTGAAATAATGAAAATGATGAATTTAAACCCACAACTGTTAATTAAATCTTAATTAATCAATTTAATTCAATTAAATCTCAATTAAATCAATTTAATTCAATTAAACTTCAATTAAATCAATTTAATTCAATTAAATCTTAATTAATCAATTTAATTCAATTAAATCTTAATTAAATCAATTTAATTCAATTAAACTTCAATTAAATCAATTTAATTCAATTAAACTTCAATTAAATTCAATTAATTCACCTTAATTCAAATTAATTCAATTAATTCGCCTTAATTCAAATTAATTCAATTAATTCGCCTTAATTCAAATTAATTCAATTAATTCACTTTAATTCAAATTAATTCAATTAAATTCACTTTAATTCAGTTAATTCAAATTAACTCAACTTTAATTCAATTAAATTCAAATTAACTCAATTTTAATTCAACTGAATACAATTAAAATCTTAAATCACTTAAACCTGAACCAAACTAAAACCTTACCCAAACCGCAACAATTAAATCAATAAAATTAAATATGTCAAAGTGGGTTGACATATTCGCAGGTTCACACGATATGTATCAAATTGAGAATTTGATACATTTTTAGAAATAAAAGTAAAATGCCTTGACTTGTTTGACTCATGCATAATCGTCATGCCATGCATTTGCTACTTTCTTTAAAATATATGACATGTCATTCATATTTAATTTTTATGCATAATTTAGAAAGGTCATAAGAAAAAGATAATTGAAATTTGGCAACATAGTATTGGGAGGAGGTGAGATGATAGTACGTTGGGGAAACCAACTCTAATAAGATTAAGTCTACTTGGTCTCTTTAGACTGGTGAAACCAGCCGAAGCTACCGATCCAAGACCCAAGCTAGTTAGACCAGAAAATGACCTAATTCAATTTGAAAATGAAATTTCATTAAAAGGCTTTGTCAAGGAAAGGGTGGATGATCCCATAAGGCTACGGCCAAAGAAGGCCTAGTGCCTCGCCAAGACCTGGAAGCCAATTTCTGAAATTCAAATTCAAATTGTCTTTTGTCAAATTCGAATCTAACACAAATTTCAATTAAATCTTAGATTTAATAATTTATGGAAAATGATTCAAGCATCTCACAATACACCTATAAGGCAATCATGCTTGTTGTTTTGATATATCTAAAATGGGTGAGATGTTAAGGACTAATGAATTGAAAAATATTTTTCAAAATTGTTAGAATATTTTCCTAAAAATATATTTTTCAAAATAGAGCTTTAACATAATAATGTTTTTATGGAATTCATGCTTGTCTGATTGATTATATATATTACACATTTTTCAAAAAAGGTATATTGTTTTCAAAAATTGATTGACTCACGCAATTAGACACAAGCCTCTTAGGACAACACTAAAGTTCCTTAGGGCACTTAGATAGAGTCAAACGGCATTAATGCAGGGGGAGTGCTTTTCATATTTTTCAAACTGCACTTTAAAAACATTACTATTATTTGAAAATATCTTTTCGAAAATCATGCTTTAATCATTATCACTTGTGGCTCTTCGAAAAAGATTTTACCTATTGCAAAAATCAAATGTTTACCTGTTCTTTTGATTCTGATAAACCCTAAAGACACAGAGGAAGGTCCACTTCATAATCTAAAAAGGACTCCTAGGATGTGTCAGATTTAGGGGGAGTCTGAGTCAAATATTTTTTCAAGTCTTAAACTATTTTTAAAATTATTAGAAAATTCCTTTGATTTGAATCAAACCTTAAGACTCAAAGGAAGAGTACTTGTGATCAACAAGCTTCCCAGGACTGAGTCAAGTTTAGGGGGAGGTCAAATTAAAAGAATTATTCAATTACATGCTTTTAAAATTCTAAAAATCTATGCTTTTCAAAATACTATTTGTTAAAATTTGTGTGACTTATGAAATTATTTTGAAATAATGTTTACTTAGGTTGGAAAATTCCCAGGACACTTAGAAAATGTCCTTGTGGTCAACAAGGTTTCCTAGGATAGTGTCAGACTGGAAAATAGACCAAGTTAAATAAAATATTAGATCTTCAAAATTCACACAGTTTTTCAGCACATACTTTGTGAAATATTATCATTTTTCTTAAAAATTTATGATAATATTTACTTGTTTGAAAACTTTCCAGGACACTTAGGAAATACCCTTGTGGTCAACAAGGTTTCCTAGGATGGTGTCAGACTGGAAAAGAAACTCAATCAAGTAAAATATTTTCAAAAAAAAAACTTATGTCTTTCAAAACCAATATTCTTAATTTTAAAAAAAAATATTTTCAAATGTATTGTTAAGTACTTAATTTCTCAAAAAAAAATATACTTATATTCTTTCAAAAAGGGATTTAAATAATCTTTTAAAAGTACTTGCACTCCTTACAAATCGTCTTTTCAAAGTACTTATACTTTAAACCTAGAGCATTTTCAAATTTATGCATTTTTTTTAAAAACAAAATTGCACTAAGTATTTTCAAAACAAAAATTCAAAGGTTTTTCATTGTTGATGCAAGTTTTTATCTTTTTGATGCATGACAAAGGGGGAGAGAGTGCTTAAGTTAGATTTTTTCAGTTAGAATATTTTTTACTCTCCCAAAACCTATACCTTTTATTCTATCCCAAGGATAGCAATTTAGCCCCTTAAACCAATCTAACTTAAGTTATTGTCAAACATCAAAAAGGGGGAGATTGTTGGTGCAAGTTGCATCAATGATGTTCTCCTTTATGTGTTTTAATGTTTGACAATGTACTTAAGTCAGTAATATATTGAACAGACAAAGGGGAGCGAAGGAGAAGTAACCTAAGCCTGAGAAAAGTCCTAGTTAAGCTAGGCATGGAAACCCTAAGACCTAGCGAAGGGCCGCTAGGCTCTGGCGAAGGGCTGCCAGAACGAAAAAGACCTAGCGAAGGGCCGCTAGGCTCTGGCGAAGGGCTGCCAGAAGGAAAAGACCTAGCGAAGGGCTGCTAGGCACCTGACGAAGGGTTGTCAGGAAAATAAGTCCTAGCGAAGGGCTGCTAGGCACCTGACGAAGGGCTGTCAGGGGAACAAGTCCTAGCAAAGGGCTGCTAGGCACCTGACGAAGGGCTGTCAGGGAAACAAGACCTAGCGAAGGGATGCTTGGTATCCAAGACCTAGCGAAGGGCGGCTAGGCAAAAGTCCACCCGAAGGACCGGGCGGCAACCATCTCCTGAAAGGAGTAGGTGAAAGGCGCTTTCTCGGGGGTAGGAGTTTGCGTCGGTTCGACCTAGGATTGCGTGTCAATCCGAAGTCCGAACCAAGTCCTTAAGCCTAACATTGTATGTATATGTGCTTTGTATGTGTGTATCTTGTAGGTACCAAGAATCGGAGACAAAGCAAGTTGCTGAAAAAGGCTGTTGGGGGCGCCCGGAGCAAGGTATAAAGCCAGTCTTGGGTTTAAGCCATGGTTGGGGGCACCCGGAGTGTTGGGGGCGCCTGGAGCAAAGAAGAAAATGTAGTTTTTGTGTGTGTGCAGAACAGGTGTCATTGAGGGCGCCCGGAAGGACCGGGGCGCCCTGGTTTGAACCTGTCTTTGCTGTTTTGACTCAGAAACATAGATAAGCCCTTATGAGGGCGCCCGGGATGTCCAGGGTGCCCTGGTCAATGATCTTATCAGCTGCGGCAAGGTGGACGCGAGGATAAGAGTTGACCGGGTTTTTCAGGGCGCCCCCGTCGACCAGGGCGCCCCCAGGAGGGCTATAAAAGGGGCTTCGACCCCTCTTCTTCCAACACACTTCCTAACTGCGATTCTATTCATTCCGACCGACGACAACGCGCTAAAGACGAGGCTCTACGACCGAGAGGCTCCAGGAGAAAGTGCGCCGCACTTCGGAGGTCCAGATCGGCCGAGCTTCACATTTTTGCTTGGTTTGCAATTAATTACAGTATTTATTTTTCTTTATTATTGCTTGTAATATTGCACTGTAAGTCGGGTTTCTCCGCCTCCGGAAATTCCGGAAAGGAGACTATTAGTGGACTCAACGCCGAGTACATAGGCCTTGGACGTACTGACCCTGGGGGGTTGGGAACCAAGTAAATAAACCTGCCGTGTCCCCTGTTTTGCTTTCTTTTATTTTATTTTTATGTTTCCGCTGCACTAACGCTCTGAGTCCAGAAGTCTTACGAAATATTTACGAAAGTTTTCACGATCGATATTCACCCCCCCCCTCTATCGACGGCACCGGTCCTACAGATCGAGCTACACGAAGGCACTTCCGACACAAGGATCAGCAAAAGAGATCTGTTGCTGAACAGACTCTATACAATCAAGATGCACGACGGTGAGACTGCGGCCCAACTCCATGCCAGAATTCAGGAGCTGATGAATGGGTTGCATATGATAGGTCACAAGGTTGAAAACCGTGACCTGATCAGGTATACGCTTAATTCTTTTCCAAGAAACTCACTGTGGGTGTCTATGGTAGATGCCTACAACGTTTCAAGGAACTTATCTAAAATCAAATTAGACGAACTCTTTTATGAACTAGAACTGCATGAATAGACTAACACTACCTTGATAGAGAAAGGTATAACTTTTGTTGCAGGTAAATCTCAAGGGAAAGTTCCCAAGAAGAAGATTCAACCACCACCCGAGTCTGACTCAAGACTCGGAATCAGAAGATAGCGAAGGAGATCGACCTAAGTTGGTTCGGCTAGCTCGGGATATTACAAAGAACTAAAGCACCAAACGAGCAAGAAGAAAGCAAGCCGAGGAAAGGAAGATCCAGCAGAACCTTCAACAAGCTCGAAGAGCAAACCTAACGTTACCTGCAACGAATGCAACAAAAAGGGACATCTCAAGTCAGAATGCCCCAACATGAAGGAAACGAAGAAGGGGTGAAGAAAGAAGGCTCTCCAAGCCACATGGGATGAATCCTCTTCCGAAGAAGAAGAAGAAGTCCCACACGCAAATCTCCTCGCCTTAACCGCCTCGGAAGACGTCGACTCCGGATCAGAGTCGGAACCAGATGACGGAAGACTTACAATCTCGGAGAACGGGCAAATCACGGTAAGAGGTTACTCTGAATATGAATTATCAAAGTTAATTTCTTATTTGTCTCGTAACTTAGCGAAATCCAAAATCCGGGCCGAGTCCCTCTGACAGGAAGTAAAACGCCTGAAAGAGGAAGCCGACTCGAGGTCCTTAACCGAGCAAATTCAAGAAGGAAACTCAACTCAAGTTAAAAAGCTTGAAGAAGAGAATTCCTCCTTGAAAACTCAAGTCAAGGAGCTCAGAGTAGCCTTAGAACGGTTCACTTCGGGTTCCAAGGGTCTTGACATGATCCTTGGAAAGCAGAAGTCCGTTCTTAACCGATCCGGACTCGGATATCGAACTAAATCGAGACAACGTGCATATTATTCTGTGTTGAACCAATCTAGAACCCAAGTCCAAGCATGGGTCCCCAAGCTATGTTTAAGTAAACAAGCTGAACCAAATCAGTATTGGATCCCCAAGGACAAGATTCACATCTTGTCTAACCCTTATAGAGGCTATAGTCCAGGGGGAGACAATATAAAGACCATATTTATAATTAAATAATTTTTTATTCGCTTGCTTGCTTGTTTATTTCCTTTTTGCAATTTTAATTATTATGCTTAGACTTAGGATTGGTTAGACTAAGGACAAAAGATTCAATTAAAATTTGAATAATATAGTATTGGGTGGAGGTGAGATAATAGTACGTTAGGGAAGCCATTCTGGTGGAACTAGCCGAAGCTACCGATCCAAGACCCAAACTAGTTAGACCAAAATCTTTCAGGAAGTAACTTAAAGATGAATTTTCAGTAAAAGACTTTGTCAAGGAAAGGGTTGTTGCTCCAATAAGGCTACGACCAAAGAAGGTCCTGTGTCTCGCTAAGACCTGGAAGCCAATTACTGAAAATCAAATTTATTTTACTTCCTGTTAAATTTGAATCTAACACAAATTTTAATTAATCTTAGATTCAACACATTTTTCAAAATCAATAAACTTAAACTTTATAAAATTTTCAAAATTAATTCAATGTCTTCAAAATAAACCATGCTTTTCAAAATTAAAATCTTTACTTTTGAAAACCTGTTTTACAAAACTCATAAGGTTAACATGATTGATAACATTAGACTGGGTGAGACAGACTAGGTTGTGAAAATCAATTTTAAGTTATCCATAACTCTAATTGGATCCAAATCAATAAATACTTTATGTGTAGGAACAAAAAGATTTGGATCAATGGATGTTGGATAGTGGATGCTCCAGACACATGACTGGAGACAAATTGAAATTCACTAAAATCAAGTTCAAGAATCTAGGCTCAGTAGCATTTGGCAACAATGCTACACTCAAAGTCATTGGGTCAGGTAACATTGAACTCAAGTCTGATTTTGTGATTAAGAAAGTACTCTTGGTTGAAAATTTTAAATTCAATTTGCTTAGTATAAGTCAACTATGTGATACTGGCTACGTAGTTACATTTACCAACTCTAACTGCCTGATTAGAAACCTCCAAGACTCAGAAGTTATGTTTAAGGGTACTAGGAAAAATAACGTTTATACTATTAATTTACCTTTAGTACTGACAGGCCCAAACTATGTGTCACGAATGTGGGCCTCAAATTTAAAATTTATAAATGAATGCTGGAAACCCTTTTACAATCAAAAGTATGAAAATGTAATGTAGGGGCCACAGATCGTATTTTTCTCGGGGACTAGTTGACGTTGTGTGATTTGTGCTTGTATTTATGTGTCGTTTGTGTTTTCGGGTTTCAAATAAATAATTGAGTTTTGGGTTCAATTTGGAAATGAAATCACAAAGAAAAGAGATGGAACTCAGCTAATAAGCTAAACAAGTCATGGCAATCAATAACTCAACCAATGAACCACTTAATACACTAAAGCAAGTAACCAATTGTGGAAAATAAATCTGATTTCGAATTACAAAACAAATGTTGAACACCCAAGCAACGCAGCAGCCTAAAACAGTTCCTACAATTTCAATCCTGAGGTTTGACTTGATACCAAGAGGGATACAAACTTGCAAGGATGTAAAAACTGATGTGCCACAAGCTTTCGGATTAACCCCTTTATAACTAACCAAATGCAAAGCAATTCATTAACAAACTGATACAAAACAAGTGCCTAAGTTAAACTTGATACAAAGTGCTAGCACTTAGCAAATTGAGACAAAGATGAGAGAAACTGATGTGCCACAGATTGAGATTACATGCAGACTTTTCAATTGCTCAATGCAGTTTAGAAAGGCATGCTATCAATAAAGAAGTACACTAGTATGAAAATTCAGAAACTCTTGATTGGTCAATCGAAAAACACCCCTTTGCAGAAATTAAATGTACAAGCTTGCATGTTCAGTTCAGATGCAGAAATGAATGCAGCTGGATGTAGAGTTGATGCGCAGGTGAAACAAGGATTAGATACAGAATTCCAGAAATGTAGAGGAACCTTTTGTGCCAAGCCGAAGCTTTTGTGCCAAGGATGAGGCTTAACTTGATACACTCGCAGGATACATGTAGAAATAGATATACATGTATGCAGAGATGAAATGCAGAGTTTCAAAAACTAAGGTTGCAAGGAAAACAACACTGACTTCAGATTTGATGTGCAGAAATGAATAAATGCAGAGATGAGCAAGGAAATTCAGAACTCAAGAGTTAAACACATGATACAAAACTTGTTCAGAAATCATGCGCAGGGATTTCAGAAATGAAATTCAGATTTCAGATTTGAAGTTGATACGCAAAAACTCATGCGCCAAGCCTAAGTTGAGTGCTAGTTAGCTTAAACTAACTGCAATGTAAACTCATAGAGTGAAACTAAAACAAGCTTGGCACAAAATGCAGAAATTCAATGGGAAGGGCTGACACGCAACTTGAAAGCAGAGAGTTAAATGATACGCATGGATTTTGACAGGAAATAAACTTAAATCTCAAACTAATGATCACTAAACAAGTTTACTAACTAACTACTCGCCAAATTAAACCTAGTTAAGCAGCAAACAAATTCGGAAATGGAAACTAAGTGGCTGAATCGAAAATCAAAAACAGAACAAAGAAGCAGGAATCGAAAATTACACTAACACAATGAAAATTTACTAAGTAAACTAAATCTCTCTTCTCAACTCAAGAAACCCTTGCTGTCACTCAAGGATTAGCCTCGAATTGGGGAAGAAACAATCCTTACAAGTAAATTACAGCAACTAATTCAGAAATTGCAGAAATGAAGCGACAGTAATAAAATTACAGCTAAGACAAAGAAAATTGACTAAGAAATCTAAACCCCAATCACTTCATTAGCTCAAGGTCTTCTTGGTTGTCAATCAAGAGCTGGCTTCGAACCCGCAAGCTCAGCAATTCACTAAGGAACTGAATCGGTAGTCGAATCCAGCTCAAACTGTTCAAGAAGGAAAATCCCAATCGATTTCTTCAATTCAGCCATGTCTGAGTGAAATGAAGGTGCGGGAATGATCCAAACACTTCAGGGAACCCCTCTGAATAGCTTGGATTGATGAAGAACTCGACACAACCGAATTTGAAGCTATCAAATATAAGGCTGCGGAAACCTCTCAACAGCCCTGTTCTGGCCCAATTCCAAGCTGAAAACTCCACAAACCACTCTCCCTAGTGACCTCGAACTTGATCTGATGAAGGATGGAGGTGGTCGCGCCCCTTGGATTGAAGAACTAGCTTAGAAATGGAGAGAAAATGAAGAAGACGAAGAACTGCGGCGGAGACGCGACGAGGAGAAGCTGGGCTGCGTTTTTCCTTAAATAATAACCAATGGACGGCTGTGATTGATCGGATGAAATCCAACGGCTGATCTTGCTCCGATTTGAGCCAAACTTTTATGATGATGATCTGGGGTCAGGATCTGCCTCGTGGTAGCTTGGATCCTCCAGATATGCAACGGATGGTCCAGATCAACTCTATCTATGAATGGACGCTCTAGAGCCCTCCTTGCTTGATCCAACGGTTGATTTAGCTCTGATTGGGATGAAACCTTCAGATCTTGATCATAGAGCTTGATCAACCCTAACCCTAGCTCGGATTGCTTCAGATCGTCCCGGATGGCTCAGATCTAGCCGCTCTTGAATCGGACGGCCCGGATTAATTATAAGCTTGATAATTCGATCCGGTTCACATCCGACTCAAGTTTGACCCAGTATGCCCTAGGTCCTTGAACCTTTGATGCCTACAAAAATAGATTAGAAAATTAGTAGCCAAATAATCCAAAAATTATGTAATTTTGCAATTAAGTCCAAAATAAGATAAAGTTCCAAAACCTAGGGTAAAATCATAATTAAGCAATAAAAACATGGGTCAAACATGGATTTTAGCAATTAAAATAATCAATAAAATGATGCTTATCAACTCCCCCACACTTAACCTTGAGCGTCTCGCGAAAACACTAAATAAGTATCCCCTAGATTTTCTTAAGCATAATTAGAAGCAAATGAAAAGAAATTACCTAAGGTTGTCAATTCTCAAAAATCTAAGCTCTATGGATTACTATCTTGTCCTTAAATCAATAACTTAGCCTTTTCATCCATCATGAGTCATTGAGATGAATTTAAATCACTAGCCTTTCAAGGGAAGATTTGGTGGCTCTCTCCTTAAGTTCTAACTTGATGATGGAAGTGGAGCTCACTCAAACACACATGCTTCTTGCACTACCATAGGCTTGCTTATTATCTAATCTCCACCATTAATCATGAATAGGATCAACAACTATAAAAACAAATCAAAGACATAGAAAATGATAAGAAATGGAGTAAAAGCCAAGGAAATAGAAAAATTGAAAAGTGGAAGACTTGAGTGCTCAAGGATGTTTCCAATGAACTTTGGCCTCTTTTCAGTCCCCTAGTGAATTCCAAAGTTTGATGGAGTCCAATTTGAATAATTCTTTTGATTTGGATGAAGAAACCTCCATTTGACTTCATTGTGCCAATTTTTGTCTATTCGTGCCAACTTTGCTTTTCTTTTCTCATCCTTCTTTCTCTTCTTTCTTTTCAGCTCAGATTTGTATCAAAGAACATGTGATATCAAGTGAAATAGATACTCAATATAAAATTTTCACTCAACAACCCTTGTAACTCACTCTTGATACAATTCCTTTACAAGTTGGCACACTTTCTTGATTTGTTCTCTCTTTTCTTTTCTTTTTCTTTCTTTCTCGTGGTCAGCTACTGAATTCATTTCTGCTTCCTTCTCCTCTAGTGGAGTCAAAAAGATAGTGGAACAAAGATGTAATTCGGATGAGAAGCATCTCACTAAATTCATGAGGTCAAAACTCCTTTGTGTGCCCCTTTTGTTTCTTTCTCTTTTCTTTCTTCTTTTCTGATTTTTCCTCTTTTTCTTTCTCTCAAATCTTCTAATGGAGCACAATCGGATCAGATTTCTCATTAGAGAACTCGAAACATCAAACAATAATTGGGGAATTAGATGCTCCATATGTGTCCTTCACTAATCAACTTCACTTGAAAATTCAGCCCTCAAAGTTAAATTTCAGCCAACTTCTTCCATTTTCTGTCCATAGCTGCATTTGTTTTTCTTAGATCCGAAATTGAATGTGCACCTTCAACTTCAGATATATTTTACACTTAATATCTTGCTTCATAGCTTCAAAAACTCAAAATTCAGATTACTCTCAGCTTATAATGCAATGCAGGGCAGATTTGGGCAGTTTCAGAATTTCTTCTCAGCTTTTGGTTCACTCACCAGCTTCACGTCAATTCATTTTCAGAATCAAGACTCTGATTTCCCACACAATTGGCATCACATAGTACTTGCATCAAATAGCAGTGAAATCCTTGATGAAAATTCATTCCAAATTCAAATCAGCACATTGAATTTCAGCCACTGCACCTTCTTTTCTGCTCTGATCAGGATTCCTAGCATCCACCTTTCTTCCTGGTTTGGTCACATTTTGCTCAATCTTGTGGTGCTCATGCTTCCCAAATCCTTGTTCAGAAATTGGCTCCAATCCATCACTAATGCCGTGAGCTTTCAAGGAGTTTCCACTTGCTATTTTTGTATCTGCCTTCATATATTTCTGCATTAATTAGTTTCTGAATTGTTGTTTTCACAGCAGTCAATTGATTTCAGAACTGGCACTCTCTGATCATGTGTAAGATTCATAAACATGAACTCTACTTGAACCTTTGGCACAATTTACTCACTTGTCACAGATTTCTTTTTTTTTTCTTGTTATTGCACAGATTTTTTTTTCTTGAATCTGATTTGTTCTTTGCTGCCCTTCAGAATTTCTAATGGTTGGACCTTGCCATTTAATTCCTGTCAAGACAACCCAACTAAATCCGGCTTCACTTGGAAAAATTTTTTCTTTTGTCACAAGTTTTCTTCATTTGTGTGACATTCCCTTTCTTCTAATTGCAGATTTTTTGTTCTTTTTTTTTTCTTCTTGCGTGCCAATTTGATCTTCAAAACGTAATAAGGAAACTCGATCTCCAATTGCTTCCATCTCTCTTACTCATTTTTGATACCAAACTCACTCAAAATGTAATTGTTTCCATCCTTCCATTGCAAATTTTTTTTTTTCGACATGAATTGCATCCTTGATACAAATTGCTTCCAAATCACTAATCACTCCCCCACACTTAAATCTTTGTCCGTCTCGGGCAAAATAGCATCAAGAAAACATCCCAAGCAAACAAATCCATAGAAAAATTTGGGTTAGAATTAGGAATAAGGAAAGACAATTCAAAAAGAGTGTGTATCAAGTATGATCATGGAAAAAGGGAAACAATATGATTAGTCTTTATAAATGTGATCCAATCAACGAAATATGGTTTTGAAAGAACCTAAGCAAGTTCTAGAGTACAATAACATGTGTGTCACAAATATAAGGCTAATTCTCACTAGGTAAAAACAATTCATCCCAAGTCCTCAATTAAGAATCTAAAGAAAAGTAATACTCAAGCATCCAAGATTTCATCCATTAGCTCAAACCCTAAGTTTTGACAACCAAATTTAATTAATTTTCTAAGAGATTCTAAAATGCTATGGAGATAACCTAGAGGGATACTTTTATTTCTACTCATGCAAGAAAAAAAATGTGAAAAGAAATAACAAGGTATTTACAATGACTCCTATGCATTCTACTCTACTCATGCAAGAAAAAATGCTAAAAGAAAAGACATGGTATTTACAATGTCTATTTATTCAATTTACTCTAGAAAACATAAAAGTGAAAAATGCGATAAAAGAAAATGCAAGAAAAATAAACTCTCCTTTATTCGGGTGGGCGGAGTCTATCAAGAAGAAGCCTCCATCTTGGTAGTGGAGGTGTCTGGGTGGCTGGGAGAATTAGGACTCCCCCACACTTGAACTTCGCAAAAAATTTCTCTGGTGGCCTAAGGCGATTCAGGTTCAAGAGCCATTCAAGGGATGGAGTGCTTTTAATTAAAGTCAGATCATCTCCTCCTTCTTGATGCCCTTCAGAAGTCCTTCCAGGAGGCTGGAGTCTGTTCAGTTGGAGCACCCACTCCTGAAGTCTTCTGGACCCTGCTAAACCATGTAATACCTTTCTCAAACGTGCAGGGTCAGAAAGAAATAAAATAATATCAGTCTCTGCATAAAATGAATCCAAATCTGCATCATGTCCAATTAAATCAATGCTTGGTGTCTCAATAAATTTTTCACAGTTATTTCCTACAAAATTTGCATCCAAAAACTCATCACAAATAATAAAATCACTTTTTGGCACTTCAATAAAAATATCACAATTATTTTCTACAAAGGATGAGTCAAGCAATGTATCACAGCCAATAAAATCAATTTGAGGTGCCTCAATGAATTTTTCACAATTATTTCCAGCAGAAGATATATCAAGAGACTCATCACAAAAATCAACATCAAGTCTAGGCTCTTCTAAAAAATTTTCACACTCAGCATTAACATCTGATGTAGTACAACATGCTTCATTTTCAGCAACTTTAACACTAGGTACCTCTAGGGATTTTTCACAATTATTTTCTACAAGAGATGTATCCCTAAGTATATCACAAACAATAAAATTAGTTTGAGGTACCTCTATGCAAATTTCAGAAAAGTTAGGAGAAGAATTTACCTGATCGTGCTGAAAAGTACCTGGAGATTCTACAAAAGTAGATGTATCCGTGTTCTCCTCCTGGTCATGTTCGAGCTCCTCTTCAACCTCAAGCTCTGGTGGATACTCAACTGGAATAGGTGATCCTTGGGTGCTTGCTTCCACCATGCAAGTCCCTACACTATATGGTAATTGTGGTGGTCCTTGGGGCTTAGTGCAATCCCCTACACATATGGAATCATCTTCCTCAACCATTCCTGTATCAACCAAATTAGAAAAATTAGGACCATCAATAGCAATTTTCTTACAAAATAAAAGTTTAGAAGGGTCCTGAAAAGTTTTAGAGTCGAAGTCAAGACTGTTACAAGCTCTACTATCCATCTCCTCTCAAGCCTCTAAATCAGTAGGAGTGGGTGATTCTTGGGGCTCAGTGCAATCCCCTACACTCTCAATCCTATCCTCTGAATTTTCTGATGCATCAATCAATATAGGTGGTTCCTGGGGCTCTGTGCAATCCCCTACACCTATAGATTCATCTGATTGTCCTGATCTTTGGGCTTGTATCTGATTCCATTGATCAACTAATTCTGCAAGGCGTTGTAGTTGTTGTTGATTAATTTGCTCTTGTTGTTGTTGTTGTTGTAGAACTTGTTGTTGCCAAGCTTGTTGTTGTTGTAACATTTGTTGACACATTTCCATCATCCTTTGGTGTAGAGCCTCATCCCAATCAGGATCATCAAAGCCTCCTTGATTAAACTGCTGAAATGGGAGGGGCTGAAAATTCTGAGTGTCTTGCTGAAAATTCCGTTCTTGAAACTGGAAATCTTGCTGAAAATGTTGAAATTGTGGTTGAAAGGATGGTTGAACTTGCTGTGAATGGTAGCCCTGGAAATCTTGAATCTGAGGTTGAAATTGTGGTGGTGAACACTGAAATTGAGTGGGTTGGAAATTTGGTTGATTTTGCTGAAAATTTGGATCGCATGGCTGTGAATATTGAAAAGGTTGTTGAAATGGTTGCTCAAACTGGGGCTGAAAACTCTGGAATGGCGGCTGCCCATTCTGAAAATTCTGATTTGGTTGAAAATCTTGTTGAAATTGTTGACATTGTGGCTGAAAAAATTGATTTGGTTGCTGATTGAAAGGTTGGTTCTGCTGAAAATGTGGACACGGCTGCTGATAAGTAGATGAAAACATTTTGAGCCTGCAGCCCTGTCACAAATCAAACAAGAAAAATGGCAGTACCCGTATACAAAAGATAAAGCAAAATAAAATAGAACCCAATGATGTGTCAAAAAGCATACAAGCAAAAATCAAACAAATCAACTAGTTGCTTCCCCGGCAACGGTGCCAAAAATTTGACAGGCCCAAACTATGTGTCACGAATGTGGGCCTCAAATTTAAAATTTATTAATGAATGCTGGAAACCCTTTTACAATCAAAAATATGAAAATGTAATGTAGGGGCTACAGGTCGTATTTTTCTCGGAGACTAGTTGACGTTGTGTGATTTGTGCTTGTATTTATGTGTCGTTTGTGTTTTCGGGTTTCAAATAAATAATTGAGTTTTGGGTTCAATTTGGAAATGAAATCACAAAGAAAAGAGAAGGAACTCAGCTAATAAGCTAAACAAGTCATGACAATCAATAACTCAACCAATGAACCACTTAATACACTAAAGCAAGTAACCAATTGTGGAAAATAAATCTGATTTCGAATTACAAAACAAATGTTGAACACCCAAGCAACGCAGCAGCCTAAAACAGTTCCTACAATTTCAATCCTGAGGTTTGACTTGATACCAAGAGGGATACAAACTTGCAAGGATGTAAAAACTGATGTGCCACAAGCTTTCGGATTAACCCCTTTATAACTAACCAAATGCAAAGCAATTCATTAACAAACTGATACAAAACAAGTGCCTAAGTTAAACTTGATACAAAGTGCTAGCACTTAGCAAATTGAGACAAAGATGAGAGAAACTGATGTGCCACAGATTGAGATTACATGCAGACTTTTCAATTGCTCAATGCAGTTTAGAAAGGCATGCTATCAATAAAGAAGTACACTAGTATGAAAATTCAGAAACTCTTGATTGGTCAATCGAAAAACACCCCTTTGCAGAAATTAAATGTACAAGCTTGCATGTTCAGTTCAGATGCAGAAATGAATGCAGCTGGATGTAGAGTTGATGCGCAGGTGAAACAAGGATTAGATACAGAATTCCAGAAATGTAGAGGAACCTTTTGTGCCAAGCCGAAGCTTTTGTGCCAAGGATGAGGCTTAACTTGATACACTCGCAGGATACATGTAGAAATAGATATACATGTATGCAGAGATGAAATGCAGAGTTTCAAAAACTAAGGTTGCAAGGAAAACAACACTGACTTCAGATTTGATGTGCAGAAATGAATAAATGCAGAGATGAGCAAGGAAATTCAGAACTCAAGAGTTAAACACATGATACAAAACTTGTTCAGAAATCATACGCAGGGATTTCAGAAATGAAATTCAGATTTCAGATTTGAAGTTGATACGCAAAAACTCATGCGCCAAGCCTAAGTTGAGTGCTAGTTAGCTTAAACTAACTGCAATGTAAACTCATAGAGTGAAACTAAAACAAGCTTGGCACAAAATGCAGAAATTCAATGGGAAGGGCTGATACGCAACTTGAAAGCAGAGAGTTAAATGATACGCATGGATTTTGACAAGAAATAAACTTAAATGTCAAACTAATGATCACTAAACAAGTTTACTAACTAACTACTCGCCAAATTAAACCTAGTTAAGCAGCAAACAAATTCGGAAATGGAAACTAAGTGGCTGAATCGAAAATCAAAAACAGAACAAAGAAGCAGGAATCGAAAATTACACTAACACAATGAAAATTTACTAAGTAAACTAAATCTCTCTTCTCAACTCAAGAAACCCTTGCTGTCACTTAAGGATTAACCTCGAATTGGGGAAGAAACAATCCTTACAAGTAAATTACAGCAACTAATTCAGAAATTGCAGAAATGAAGCGGCAGTAATAAAATTACAGCTAAGACAAAGAAAATTGACTAAGAAATCTAAACCCCAATCACTTCATTAGCTCAAGGTCTTCTTGGTTGTCAATCAAGAGCTGGCTTCGAACCCGCAAGCTCAGCAATTCACTAAGGAACTGAATCGGTAGTCGAATCCAGCTCAAACTGTTCAAGAAGGAAAATCCCAATCGATTTCTTCAATTCAGCCATGTCTGAGTGAAATGAAGGTGCGGGAATGATCCAAACACTTCAGGGAACCCCTCTGAATAGCTTGGATTGATGAAGAACTCGACACAACCGAATTTGAAGCTATCAAATACAAGGCTGTGGAAACCTCTCAACAACCCTGTTCTTGCCCAATTCCAAGCTGAAAACTCCACAAACCACTCTCCCTAGTGACCTCGAACTTGATCTGATGAAGGATGGAGGTGGTCGCGCCCCTTGGATTGAAGAACTAGCTTAGAAATGGAGAGAAAACGAAGAAGACGAAGAACTGCGGCGGAGACGCGACGAGGAGAAGCTGGGCTGCGTTTTTCCTTAAATAATAACCAATGGACGGCTGTGATTGATCGGATGAAATCCAACGGCTGATCTTGCTCCGATTTGAGCCAAACTTTTATGATGATGATCTGGGGTCAGGATCTGCCTCGTGGTAGCTTGGATCCTCCAGATATGCAACGGATGGTCCAGATCAACTCTATCTGTGAATGGACGCTCTAGAGCCCTCCTTGCTTGATCCAACGGTTGATTTAGCTCTGATTGGGATGAAACCTTCAGATCTTGATCATAGAGCTTGATCAACCCTAACCCTAGCTCGGATTGCTTCAGATCATCCCGGATGGCTCAGATCTAGCCGCTCTTGAATCGGACGGCCCGGATTAATTATAAGCTTGATAATTCGATCCGGTTCACATCCGACTCAAGTTTGACCCAGTATGCCCTAGGTCCTTGAACCTTTGATGCCTACAAAAATAGATTAGAAAATTAGTGGTCAAATAATCCAAAAATTGTGTAATTTTGCAATTAAGTCCAAAATAAGATAAAGTTCCAAAACCTAGGGTAAAATCATAATTAAGCAATAAAAACATGGGTCAAACATGGATTTTAGCAATTAAAATAATAAATAAAATGATGCTTATCAAGTACCAAAATGCTTCTTGACTCAATTGGAAGAATCCAACCTCTGGCATAGGAGATTAGGTCACACTCATGTTAAACTAATTTCTAAAATTACCCAACTTGGTTTAATTAAAGGTGTACCAAAAATTAAGAATTTTGAAAACACGATCTGTAACTCATGTAACCAAGGCAAACAAACTAAGTCTAACCACAAATCAATTTAATCAGACTTAACCCAAACCACACTTGAGCTCCTGCACCTTGACCTATTTGATTCACATGGAACCAAGTCACTAAGCGGGAATCGGTATTGCTTAGTAATTACCGATGATTACTCTAGGTTTACCTGAGTTAAGTTCCTAAAAACTAAAGATGAAACCTTAAACTTATTTATTGACTTATGTAAAATGATTGAAAACCAAAATGATACTAAAATCAAAAGACTTAGAAGTGATCACGGGGGAGAATTTGAAAATTAAAGGTTTGAGGACTTTTGCAAAATAAATGGGTATATGTTTCTCTAGTATAGGGTTAGATATTTCTCTATTTTAATGGGATTGTATGTCGGCTTATATACTTGACTAGTAGGTACTCGTAGATATGTTTTAGCTGGATGACGTGTAGTAAATCCACTTTATTTGCAACTATGGTCGAGGTCGATCATAGGTGACTAGTTGACATATTACAGACTCTTCTAGGATGAAGAGAATGTTGATTCTCAAGTAGTATCGACGAATGGTCGGAAGACGAGGGTCGAACCTGTTAATAACCTATCAGAGGTTAAGGATTTCAAGTTATAGAAATTCTTTTACCATACTAGTTGTTTATTAGTACCAGTTGTTACCAACTGGTGAGAGGTTGAGACTGCATATCGATACAAGGATGATTTGCCCTTTGTCAGAGAGTTTCAGACCTTTGATTCGCTCATACATGGTTAGGTGACTTGGAGGGTACGAGGGAGTACATGACCTGTATTGATGTAGAAAGTGTGGTATTAGCTAGATACTATCGCTAATGGTGGAGGATCGATACATTTCGGTATATGGGTATAACTTTTATGGATACATACCTTTTGTGGTATTTGTTGTATACCTTGACAGATATATATCTCTTGGGTATAACTTATCTTTCGTATACCCTACCTTGATTAAGGATGGTTGAATATTTTCCGATTTAGAGAGAATGCATATCTATTCCTATACTGGTTTGATAGGTATTCGTTGACTTGGTGTTAGCTTAAATGACACATAGTCAATCTATTCCAATCAAAATTGTGGTCGAGGGTGACCATGAAGGTGATCGGTTGACAAGTTGATGGTTCGACCGTATAGTGGAGAATGTTGATTCTCCAATGATATCGGCTGACGAGTCAGGAACCTAGGGTCGAACCAAACGACAATCGGATGACAACCTATTGAAGGTTGCGTATCATAGTTGGCTCGACCGATATAGGATCGATCCACTATAGATCATGGAGCTTTGGGCTTTTAGAGTCACTTATCTCCGGATATATATCTTAGATGGTATGTCTGGAGGACGTGACTTGTTGTGATGCAGCTGAGAGGATATTAGCTGCTTATCACCTTAGTCGATAGAGGATTGAGGAATCCTAGTCCGTGGGGCTTTCGACCATGGATTACTTGATATTTATGGGTTACCACTCGTACTTCGTTTGGATAACCAAGAAAGTACTTTTGGATTCATGATTCGCACTGATGCGAGTCACGTACGAGCTTAGGCCACCGTTGGGTGGAAGACAACGAGAACGATTCTTGAGAAATAAAGAATCACTTCGTGATTGTTTTGAGATACTCTTGAGAGATAGCATATCGTTATCTCCTTTTTGATGGAGTTTGACCTCAGGCATTCCTAGACCCTGATCAGAGGAACTAGAGTGCATTTGGGTTACGAGATGACGGTTAGTCGACTCGCCTGACGCTATTATATTCTATGAGGTATTGTGACTCACGGATCGGTCGTACGTATTAGATATTCTCGATGGTGCATCGAGATATAGGACCCATGGAGATGCGGTAAATTTGGTGTTAGCAGCATAACACCTATGAAATTCAATTATAATTGGTGGAGGTTATAGAGGATAGTCTTGGAGTGGCAGACCGTTGGTTGTCAAGCAAGGGTGGTTATGGTCTGACCCCCGAACCAGCCCATGTGATGATTCATTGGCACCAGAGATGACGAGATTTCGATTATCTTTGCATCTAGGCCTAGAGGTTCTATTACGTGGATGTCAGGGATTTCTATTGTCATTGACCCACACGGATGATAGTGGTAGCCCTTAGCTCTCGAACATTTTCATGGTCTGAGAATTTCTGGACGTATTCATGGAGGTACTTCCTGGATTGCCTACAAAGAGGCACATGGGGTCCGTGATCGAGCTGATTCCGGGGATAGTACCGATGTTAAGGACTCCATAACATATGACACCTAAGGAATTGGACAAGCTGAAGGTTCAGCTATAAGAGTTATTAGATTGGGGATCCATTCGTCCTAGCGTTTTCTTTGTGGAGGGCCCCGGGTGCTATTCGTTAAGAAAAAGGATGAATTCATATAGTTGTACATCGACTATCGACAGTTGAATGCAGTAACCATTAAGAATAGGTATTCCATACCGCTGGACTACTCCAAAAGATCCCAGTTTTCGGTTGGAAATGGGAACATGTACCAAGGACTTTGTCGTGGATTTACCTAAGACCTGGAGAGTGCATGATGCAATTTTGGGTGATCGTTGATTGATTAACCCAATCTGTACATTTCTTGTTGATATGGAGGACCAGATTATAGACATGGCACTAGGGACCTTAGAGTTGAGCACCTTGGATATGGGCGATATTGGTTAGTTGTTCGATTGTAGCTAATGGTCAATGATGACTTCTAGATCAGTCATGCTCTTGGTAATGCTGTATGGGCATACCGATGATCTGGCCACCACATAGATTTGATGAGTCCGGTTCCCTTAGGGTGATTGGATTGATCTGTGATCATTTGTAGATGACATTGTAATGTATTCCTGATCGGGAATTTGAGCATCGGTGGGTGCCTTTGGTTGATTTATACACTTTTGTCGGTCAAGTTATGAGGACTCAGGCTGAAGATTACTATTTTCAGTATCTCTGAGGTAGAGTAACCTTAGGGCATCAGACTGAGTTTTCTTCGAGATGTGTATAGAATATTTTATTCCATAATAGATAGTGTGACTTGTTGGATCGAGTAAACACGATAGAGGGGGGGTGAATATCGTGAAAACGTTTCGGATTAATAAAAGAGAATACACAGCGGAATTGAAACAAACAAGCACAGAACACAAGAGGTTTTACTTGGTTCGGAGTCGCGGTCGGCTCCTACTCCAAGACCCACGGTCCTTGACTGTTTACTGCGGGCAATTCTATAGTAGCACAAAAGGTTTACAAACTATGATACAGAATTATTGCAGTAAATAAATGACTATACTCTTCATTACCGACGCCCGGTGTAGATTGTACTTCGGAGCAGAGGGTCGTCGTCGGCGCTAGAATCTCGAACGGAGTTTGTCGGAGCAGAGCGCTTGAACGAAGAGCTTGGAGGCGTTGGAAAAAGTGATTGTGAAGCCTTAGGGGTCGAACCCCTTTTATAGTGCTCGTAGGGGCACATGACACGTGCCTTCGGATCCGAAAACCTTTATCCGAAGCTTGGTCAGCGCTTATCCCCTTCGAATCGGCTCTGGAGCTGACGGGGGCGCCCGGGACGTTGGGGGCGCCCTGCTTGACTTGGTCTACTGGCTTCGTGGCTGATTTTGCTTCGATCACAGTTTGGCTTTGACCCAGGGCGCCCAGGACCTTCAGGGCGCCTGGCCCAGTAAGCTTTTGAAGCGATTCTTGCTTAACTGCTTATTTGGCTTTGACCTTGGGCGTCCGGGACCTCCCGGGCGCCTAGCCCAGCTGCTGCCCTTCTCCTTTGGGGCGTTCTGAGCTGCAGAAATACGTTCCTTTGGTCTCTGCATCCAAGGTTAGTTCCACAACAAACAATGCAAGAATATTTGTTAGTTTTTTTACAGTCGTAGCTGTCTTGGTTCTGACTTAGGGTCTCCCAAATGGAACCCTAGGTCGAACCGACGTCTACTGTTCCCTCGACGGGGAACGCGTCCTCACCTACTCCTCTCAGGAGAGTTTACATTTTGCCAACCGGCTCCTCTGATTGGTCTTTTGCCCAGCAGCCCTTCGCCAGGTGCCTAGCAGCCCTTCGCCAGGTCTTCGGAACCAAATAGTCCTTCGCCAGGTGCCTAGCAGCCCTTCGCCAGGTCTTAGATTCCCAACAGCCCTTCGCCAGGTGCCTAGCAGCCCTTCGCCAGGACTTAGGGTTTCGATGCCTAGCATTCCTTCGCTAGGTGCCTAGCAGCCCTTCGCCAGGTCTTCTTTCTGTACACTCAGTGAACACATTAGACCAAAATAACACCTTAACTTTTGAACTCTTTGCCATTATCAAAACCCAGGTTCGACTTAGGTGCTGCCTGCACCAACAATCTCTCCCTTTTTGATTTATGGCAACCCGGTTCAAAAAGTTAAGTTAAACATAAAGCAGGTAAAATACCAATTTTAATTTCCTCCCCTGGAAGGAATCTTCCTCTAGGTTTTTCAAAATTTCGTGGGGTTTGAAAAAGTTTCTAAGTCTATAAGGGAACCGGTTTTTCAATACTTAGAAATTTTTCAAAAAGGTTTAAGTTAGAAAACATTTTCCAAACAATATTTTGAGTTGTAAAAGAATTTTCCAACCTCTTTAGCACTTTAGAAAGTTTTTAAGGACATTTTGAACTTAATACTTGGAAACTTTTCTATCAGAGAAATTTAAAATAAGTACTTAGAGGATTTTCGAAAATAATTTAAGTCAAGTACTTAGAAGATTTTAAAAGCATAATTAAGTCAAGTGCTTAGACTAAAGTTTTGAAAATAATTTAAGTCAAGTACTTGGAAGATTTTAAAAGCAATTTAAGTCAAGTACTTAGACTTAGTTTTTGAAAATAATTTAAGTCAAGTACTTAGAAGATTTTAAAAGCAATTTAAGTCAAGTACTTAGAAGATTTTAAAAGCATCATTAAGTCAAGTGCATAGACTAAAGTTTTGAAAATAATTTAAGTCACGTACTTAGAAGATTTTAAAAGCAATTTAAGTCAAGTACTTAGACTTAGTTTTAAAAATAATTTAAGAAAAACAAAAGGCAATTGACTTAAGGAATTTTACTTTTTGAAAAAAGGAGATAAAGTTTTGAAAATTGAAAAAAAAAAATTTTAAACCTTCTTTTCTCTCCTTTCCAATCTCTCCCCCTTTTCCATATATCAAAAAAATAATATAGCAAAAAACATGCTTAGCAATAGACGTAAGGTGCTGTACTGAACCAATTCAAGGTATAAACTGGACCAAATCAATTTGAATTTTCTCTTTCGGGTCTTGTCTAACCCAATTAGCTACTTACCAACTGTTATAAACAATAGTTTTCGCTAGGGTTATTCAAGTTAAGTGTTCTGATCAAGTTAGATTTTCTAAGCTTGGCACTTAACCTGATTACTGTTTAATTTGTATTTAGTGCCCCAATTACTGCAGATGCACTGACTTAAAGCATCTTGAATTATAACAAAGACCTAAGCATCTCAACCCATTCTAGGTTATCAATCAAAAGTACCTTAAGGTGCTTGTGAGATGCTGGCTTCTAGATCTATAGGTGCATGCATTTCTAGGGTTAGGGCCTAAGCTAAGTTCATTTGCGAAAAAGCCCTAGTTTTGAAGGGGGTAAATTTTCTTAAGAAAAACTAAGTCGAAAAATTATTTAAAAATGCACAAAGAAAATGATAAGTAGGAACTGATAAGTAATAAAATAGTTTTTAACAAACAGAAGTAGAGCAAACCTATTCTACTAAGCATAACCCTAACTGCCTTCTTAGTAAGCTGAATTCAGACTCAGGTAAGGGTTTGGTGAATATACCAGCTAAGTTAGATTTTGAGTCTACATGTTTAAGGACTATCTCACCCTGGCTACGTGATCTCTTACGAAGTGGTGCTTAACTTCTATGTGTTTAGTTCTAGAGTGTTGGATTGAGTTCTTAGTTAGATTAATTGAACTTATATTATCAATGTAGACCTGAGTTTGAGTGTAGTTGAGCTGGAATTCTTTAAGAGTGTGCATCATCCATAAGAGTTGTGCTACACATTCTCCCAAAGCAACATACTCAGCTTTAGTTGTGGATAGAGCTACACAGTGTTGCTTTCTGCTGCACCAACTTACTAGACTATTTCCTAAAAGTTGGCAGCTTCCACTTGTACTCTTTCTATCTAGTTTATAACCAGCATAGTCAGAATCTGAGTATCCTGACAAGTCAAAAGTTGAGGTCCTAGGATACCAAATCCCTACATTTAGGGTGCCCTTAATTTATCTTAGTATTCTTTTTAGGACTGCTAAATGCGTTTCCTTAGCATAGGTTTGGTATCTAACACACATTCCTACAGCAAAAATGATATCGGGTCTGCTGGCTGTAAGGTAAAGTAGACTACCAATCATACTTCTATAAAGTTTAAGGTCTACTGGTTTACCATCAGGGTCACTATCTATTTTTACATTTGTGGCTATGGGGGTACTTATGCTTTTAGAGTTATCCATTTTAAATTTCTTTATTAACTCCTTAGTATATTTGGATTGATGGACATAGTTTTGATCCCTAGTTTGCTTAATTTGTAACCCTAGAAAGAAGTTGAGCTCACCAACTAAGCTCATTTCGAATTCATTTTCTATTATTTTAACAAATTCTTTTAAGAAATTTGAGTTGGTGGATCCAAAAATTATATCGTCGACGTAGATTTGTGCAATAAAGATGTCTTTTTCTAAGATCTTAATAAATAGGGTTGAGTCAATTTGTCCCTGGTTAAATTCCTTAGAAGTGAGGTAGGTTGATAGACGTTCATACCATGCCCTAGGTGTTTGTTTTAGTCCATAAAGTGCTTTAGTGAGCTTGTAAACATGGTCAAGTCTTTCTAAGTCCTCAAAACCGGGGAGTTGTCCTACATAGACTTCTTCCTTAATAAATTCATTTAGAAAAGCTGACTTTACATCTATTTGGTAGAGTTTAAATCCTTTATGGGATGCAAAGGCTAACAACATCCTGATGGACTCAAGTCTAGCTACTGGGGCATAGGTTTCGTCATAGTCTAACCCTTGACTTGACTGAATCCTTTGGCTACTAAACAGGCTTTATTTCTCACTATTTCTCCTTGATCATTTAGCTTATTCCTAAAAATCCACTTAGTATCAATAATGGATTTGCCCTCAGGTTTAGGTACTAGTTCCCAGACTTGGTTCCTGTCAAACTGGGCTAACTCTTCCTGCATCGCTATGATCCAATAAGGATTAGGTAAGGCTTCCTCTATAGTCTTAGGTTCAATTTTTGAAATCAGTGCAATCTGACTAAGGTTTCTATAGGAGGACCTAGTTCTGACTCCTAAGGTTGGATCACCCACAATTTGATCAGTTGGGTGACTGAGTCTAGGTTTCTTAGTTTTTCTAGAACTTGGTTCAGCCTCAGGTCCGACTGGTCGGTTTGGTTCAGTATTTGGTTCAACTACTTGGGTTGGTTCAATTATTGGTTCAATTGACTCAATAGTTGGTTTAATAGTCAGTTCATTTAGGGGTTCAATTAATGGTTCAACAGTTTGTTCATTATCTTCGTGATCAGTATTTGATGAATTTAGATCTGGTTCATCATATTTTGAATTAATTTCTTCATCAAATATTAGATTGGTTGTTTCCTCAATTTTGTTAGTTTGTTGGTTGTAAACCCTATAGATTCTACTTGTTGTTGAATATCCTAAGAAGATGCCTGGGGTTGACTTGGACTGGAATTTGCTTAGATAGTCCTTGATGTTTAGTATATGGACTTTGCATCCAAAGACCCTTAGGTAATGTAGGTTTGGAAGTCTATGGTAGTATAATTCATAGGGTGTTTTATTATGTCGTTTGTTAATTAGGACCCTATTTTGAATGTAGCAAGCCGTACTAATTACTTCCGCCCAAAATTGGTTAGCTAGGTTGAATTCATTGAGCATAGCCCTAGCGGCTTCCTGTAGGGTTCTATTTTTCCGTTCAACTATCCCATTTTGCTGGGGGATTCTAGGACACGAAAATTCGTGTATATACCCGTTTATCTTACAAAACTCCTCGAATCGTTGATTTTCAAACTCTCCCCCGTGATCACTCCTAAGTCTTTTGATTTTGGTATCATTTTGATTTTCAATTAACTTACAAAAATCACTAAATAAGTTTAGAGTTTCATTTTTGGTCTTTAGGAACCTAACCCAGGTAAACCTTGAGTAATCATCAATAATTACTAAGCAGTACCGGTTTCCGCTTAGTGACTTGGCTCCATGTGAATCAAATAGGTCAAGGTGCAGGAGCTCAAGTGCGGTTGGAGTTAAATCAGATTGAATTAGTTTGTGATTAGACCTGGTTTGTTTACCTTGATTGCATGATTCACATATTAAGTTTTCATGGTTCTTAATTTTAGGTATACCTTTAATTAGGCCAAGTTGGGTGATTTTTGAAATTAATTTCAGATTAGTGTGACCTAATCTCCTATGTCAGAGGTTTGATTCTTCTAACTGAGTTAATAAGCATTTAGGTATTAAGGGTAGGTTTATAGTGTAAACATTATTCTTCCTAGAGCCCTTAAGTATGATTTCTGAGTCTTGCAAGTTTCTAATCAGGCAGTTAGAATTGGTAAAGATAACTACATAGCCAGTATCACACAATAGACTTACACTAAGCAAGTTGAACCCTTTCAGATCTTTGAGAGGATCGGAGCTGTAGCTTACCGACTAACACTCCCCCCATCTCTCATCGGCGTGCATGATGTATTCAATATCTCCATGCTAAGGAGATATGTGCCAGACCCTTCACAGGTCTTGTCCGGGGTGTCGATCACACTTCAGTCAGATGCGACTTACGAGGAGGTACCCGTGCAGATTTTGGAGCACAGGTAGCGTTAACTATGGAACAAGACAATCTGGCTGGTTAAAGATGGAAGGCAACATCATTCTAAATGTGGAGGCAACCTGGGAACTCGAGGATATGATCAAAGCTCGCTACCCCCACTTGTTTGCTTGAGA
The DNA here is from genome assembly GCA_024364735.1 of Boesenbergia rotunda. Lineage (NCBI taxonomy): Eukaryota > Viridiplantae > Streptophyta > Magnoliopsida > Zingiberales > Zingiberaceae > Boesenbergia > Boesenbergia rotunda. Next base: position 49,596 of record JAGFNQ010005017.1, on the reverse strand, counting down.
TACGTGTGTGTTGTTTCATTCAATATTTGTACTGAATGATTATACTTGTCGCATGTAAATAACAAAATTTGGGGACTAAATTTTTGTTAGTGAGGGAGAATATAAAATACGGTAACTCAAAAAAAATCCTAAACTAGGGGTTCATATCAGATTTGGCATAAGTTGGAGGGTTTAGGTGTCATTTGGCCTAACCTAAGGGATGAAATATTGATTTCCCGAGCTCTAGAGGTCAAAGTGCAAAATACACAGCACTTATATTTTCCCCTTCTTTCCTTTCTTTCTCTTCCTCCGCCCGACGCTGTCTCTTTTCCTCCCTTTGTTCCATGCGATGGAAACCACCACAAGAGAAGTCGATGTCCACTCTCCTCTTCGATTCATGTGTTCTTCGCATCCCATAGCGCGAGCGTCTCTTCTCCGAGCGACGCACCTTTTTCATTCCTACAATCGAGTCGACACCGTGGACCAAAGCTATCACCTTCCTCTCTCTTCTTCCTCGGCACGACAAGGAAAGTGGTGTAGCTAGTTGATCGAGGGATTTTGGATGATTTAGCTCCGCTCTGGGGCTGTGATTGATCTCCTTGCCAGCGGTCATGTGAGGTAAGGATTTGCGTGGGCTTGGATGAGGATTTGCGTTGCTTTTGATTTCATGCTCTAGATCTGACCGGTGTAGGTTTTTTCTTTTCGATCATTACATGAGGGTGGTTTTGTTTTGGATTCTTATTGGATCTCCATAACTCTTTGTTGATCCAGAGCCAACCATTTTACTGTGCGGTGAGCTGCTTCTTGCATCGGAAGTGGATTTGGGATTAAAGAGGGCTCATTAGAGAAGGAGAGCCTTGTCTGAATTCATGGGTGTTTACTGATTATTTCGGATCAGAAGAGGAAGGGGGGAGAAGCTTTATGCGCATGACTTCTATAGGTAAGATTTGTTGATTTAGGATTTATCTTGGTATAATTTGGTGGTGTTTTGTGATAGTTCTGTTAGATCAGTTTATGTTGCTTAGAACTGCATCTTGTAATCGAATTGGGATTGTGAGGGCGAGTAGGTTTGTGCGTGGTTTTTCTTTTAGCATAATGGCACTGTAATGGGTTTAGCCATGAGGGCGTTTGAGTGTACTAGTTCTAGAGTTGATTAGATTCGCGGATAATGTATTGGATCTCTACATCTTTTACTACCCCATTTTGGGTGTCATCTTGTTGTAGATGGGGCTTTTAGCTTGTGAAACTCCTTTACCATGAGGGTCTTATGGAGGTGGATGGGTTCTCCTCTTATTACCATCGTGGGCAACTCCTTGGTTTGGTTTTGGTATTTGATATCTTGGTTTGTCCTTGGCCACGACCTCCAACCTGTGTTGGGGATGTTACTCTATTCTTGAGAGTTTGGGTCAAGAGGAGTTTAGTTGCTTGCTGTGAGCTAGGTTGTTGATAAGAATTCTACTTGGAATTAGTTAGTAGTGGTTGGTTTTATTTTATCGTACTGTGAGTTACCTTTAGTTCTAGGGTAATGCTAAACCTTGGGTTAATTTGACCGTGGTTTAGGGAGATTTGGTTTAGTTATTATTGTTGGAGTTGCAAGGTTACAAACATAGTCCTACATCGAAAATATATGGGAAAAATCATAGGCTTATAAGGAAAAAAGATATTTCCATTGACATGAGGCATTTTGGGGAGCCCAAGAGCAAAACTATGAGGGCTTAGGCCCAAAGTAGACAATATCATACCATTATGGAGATATTTCCTTTCGGTCTTAACAATTAGTATTACAGCTAGGTCGCTCTTCACCGGACTAACCACCGGAAGAAGCACGAGCTAGAGCCACGATCCAAATCTAACCATGTGGGTTAATCCTTGAATAAAGAATGTGTGGGCTCCTGTGTCCTGATCAAAAGGACTAGACACTAGGCAGAGAAGTCCTAATTGTGGCTAGGCGGTGAAGTCCTAGTAGGTCGGGTGGACCAAGGGGCAGAAAGTCCTGGTGGGTTAAGGATCAGACATCAAATGGAAAGGGTTTCCGTTTGAGGGGGGCTTGTGGTCCTTTGTTTGAGGGAGGATTGTTCGGGTTGCAAGGTTGCAAACATAGTCCCACATCGAAAACACATGGGAAAGATCATAGGCTTATAAGGAAAAAAGATATCTCCATTGGCATGAGGCCTTTTGGGAGAGTCCAAGAGCAAAATCATGAGAGCTTAGGCTCAAAATGGACAATATCATACCATTGTAGAGATATCTAAATTCCTTTCGGTTCTAACAATTATATTTTATATAATAGAAGCGTAGTACTGCTATTGACACAGGACATGGACTTGGTTCACTTGCGGCAAATTATCTTGGATGGGAGATTCTCTTCTATTACGAGCATCTTCTTTGGAGGCGGGTACCTTTGACTCTATCTTTGTAGATATTATCAATTTTTATGCATGGTTTATTTATGTGTAGCAGTAGGTTATGTCTTTATCTGCCTCTTGATTTTTTGCTTGATAGTTACTGCTTGTTCTTTGAGATTGTTTTCCATTTATTTCTATACGGTCTCGATACTTGTTATTTTCGCTCTGTAGAATAGACATGTATGCATATGAGTTAAGTAGTGATTTATCACCTCACACTATGAATTTGATTGAGCACTAGCTATACTTGCATGTACACCTAGCGGTTAGTTTTGTAGCTCTCGATTTGTATTTTAGATTCGTAGTTCTTGGTAGGACTACTAGGTGGGTGTGCATGTGTAGCGTCATGCACCATCCTTGCACGGTTGCATAACGAACGACCCTTGACACCCTTGTGGTTGACACGGGTCGTAAGTCATACAGGACTTGACCACACGATCACTCAAGGGTTAGTGATTATCGCAGTATGGCTAGTTTTGCTCTGTTCTGCTCTGCTCATCCACTCATAAGTTAGTGGTTATCAGAGCATGGTAGCAGGCGGGGATCCCTCCGTTGTGGGATATGAGGAGATGAGATCGAGGCACCCCTATATGACATGGGTAGGAGCATTATCTCCGACTGCATCCTGTCTACTCGACTACTCTGGAGCAATGGCGGCGGAATGCGTATAATTGTCATAGCGCTACCCACTCGGTCATATTCATATGACATGTTACGGTAGTTGGACTGGTGTCAGCAGTGACACATATCATTGCATCATATGCATACGATGCATGGGATTTGCATTTGATTGTGTTTGCTGCATTTGATTTAGTTATGTTTGCTGCACTTGGATGACATGCACATACAGGAGATATTTTACATTTTGGTATGATGATTTGTATATGCTCGTGTGTACGAGATATCTGACTTACTACCCCGCTTGTGGGATTGACACTGGTATGTATTGTACACCTAGTTGTTCGGTTATGCATATTCTATTTCCTAGGAGATTGTATCTGTTTTATTTCTATCATGCTTATATAGCTTTTTGATACCATGTATCTGTCTTTATTATCCGCAGAGTTCACTTGGACTTACCCCCGATTGCTTGTTTACCTATTTTCAGGTTGATGCTGCCTGGAGTGCGCAGTAGCCAATCCCGACTTCGGTTTCTTTACTTTATGTTTTGTTTTGCGAGTATTTGTAGGTGATATTTCTTACATTGTATTCGTTTTCACGCCGTGAATTTGTATTTGCGTTGTTGATGCATGGATTGCACTTTTGAGTCCTACGTTGGACTTTATGTGTTGTGTCGTGCTGCGCGCCTGTCTGGATGATAGATCAAGTAAGTTGAAATGAATTTTATACTGTGGATGCATTTTTCTTTCAGTTGCACCGGTCGGGATTGGCCATTATTCTTTTATTTGCGGCCAGAGGCCATTTATATGTAGATGTGTGTATGTATGTTTGCCCCAAGTGTCCGCTGTACAGGGGAAATGTTGTCCGATTTTATATTGGGTCAGTGGCCCCTCTCGAGCCTCACAATGTTTAATGTTTAACTAAATATCTTAGTCATGATAAAAACCTTGGGCATGATATTAGTGCATATCAGGTTTAACGTGGACCTGATATGTATGCATCATATCAGGCCCAACGAGGTTAGGCCTTGCTATTCTAGTAAAAGCCAAACAGAATGATATTACTTTCGAGCATCAATGTCGTATACACTGAAGACTGCGATTGACATAGACCACCTTGTGATTAGCTCACTACTCTATAGAAATAGAGTGTGGAAGGTTAGAAGAAAGTCTCACCCTTCCGACATGGAATTGAAGATAACATCGACCAGTCGACAAGAGAAGGGCTCCTAGTTTAATTGGTTGGAAAAAAGCTAGAACGACATTCAATAAGGAGATTGGGAAAAGCTAGTTAGGGCGGATCAACATGTCTGATATATACATCGACGATCGCTTGCAAAAAAGAAGTCATATCAATCTCAATGAGCTTAATTGTGCCTACCTCTTTTAGCAACAGCGGTCACCCATGCTCTACTTTCACGAGCGAGGTACATTCACAGTAGTCCTCTGAGCAAAGGAGGAAAGGCGAGTCACTAAAGTGTCTAATATCCTTTTCAAAAGTAATATTCCAAAACAAGGAATAAGATCCAATGGACTAAGCCCAAATTTTTTCTTTAAGAAGTCATATTTAGACTATCTTCTTCTTTCCCATATTCACCTTACCGCTCTTAGAAATAAGTCTAACATTCCATATTTCCAAATTCACCAAAAATCTATCATTTTAATTACTCATTTCGTTTCGTTTCGCATCGGAGACTATTCTAGAAGAAGTTCGAATCCATTCCGTTCGGATATTGATCGGTCTTGGTTTGACATGATTCATGCATTACTGATTCCCAAAAGAGTCAATTTCTTCACATGGGCCTGATATGGGTGCATGCCCAACGTCGGTCTCATTCTTTCGATAATATTTTATCATCTTTAGAAAGCCAAAATAAGCAATACACGACATCGTTGGATTCCTTGCAACACCATAAATCCATAGAAGCCAAAATGAGTCCAATCAGACTTGTATAAGTTTATTAGTGAGTTTCGGTTAAAATCGACTGATCGGCCTAGATATCTCATATTGCAACAATTTCAGGTCCTGTGGATTTATAAGATTTTAAAGAGTTCAATGGTGTTGTCCATTACTTATTTCGCCTTCTCTAGAGCTGCTAAAATATCATCGAAAGAATCATCCAACGTGCGTGGGCCCGATATGGAACCATATCAGGCCCACATTGGGTTGATTATTTTGATGATATTTCAACAACTTTAGAGAAGTCGAAATAAGCAATGGACGACACCGTTAGACTCCTTAAAACCTCATAAATCCATAGGACTTGAAACGGTATCTGAGGTCTCTAGTGTTGATGCAGTCTGACCCTGATTGTTGTTTTGGTGTTGACATCGATTTTAGTTTAGGTTGATTATGATGATTATGATTAAGTCCTGATCGGGGATCATGCATGGTATGGGAAATCCTAGTCTGGAGGGCTAGGTAATGGAAAATCCTAATCTGGAGGGTTAGGTGTTGAAAATCCTAGTCTGGGAGGCTAGGTGTTTAGAAAAGTCCTAGCTTGGATGGCTAGGTGTTGGAAAAGTCCTAATTCGGAAGGGTTGGGTGAAAAGTCCTAGCTTGGAGGGCTAGGTGAAAAGTCCTAACCTGGAGGGTTAGGTGCAAATTCCCATCCTGGAGAATTAGGTGAAAAAGTTCTGGCTTGGAGGGTCAGGTGCCTAGCTTGGAGGGCTAGGTTGGATGATGTTCTAACTCGGAAGGGTTGGGTGAAAAGTCCTAGCTTGGAGGGCTAGGTGAAAAGTCCTAGCTTGGAGGGCTAGGTGAAAAGTCCTAACTTGGAGGGTTAAGTGCAAATTCTCAACTTGGAGAGTTAGATGGAAAATCCTTAGCTTGGAGGGCTAAGGTGGATGGAAACTTAGCTTGGAGGGCTGAGTTTGAGTCCCTGGATCGGTCTGGTGATCGATCAGGGATTTTGGCACGCTGCTCCTTCGTGGATCGGTCTGGTGACCGATCCAGCGATGACTGATCGGTCGGGCGACCGATCAGGGAGCACACAGTGAGGTTGGGAACCTACTGTGTTGCTCCTGATCGATCTGGTGACCGATCAGGGAGTATGCGTTTCACCCATTGACTGGCTCCTGATCGGTCTGGTGACCGATCAGGGAGCGAGCAGTGAGGTTGAGTTCTCTTGCTGAACTGCTCCTGATCGGTCTGGTGACCGATCAGGTTTACTGTGCAGATCATTCCGGAGAACGATCAAGCGTCGCAGGTTCCTCTCTATGATCGATCAGGACGGAGCCTGATCGGTCTGGTCAGGTTCTGATCGGTCTGGTGACCGATCAGGAGGCTGCCTGATCGGTCAGGTGACCGATCAGAAGGCTTAGCCTGCGAAACTCAGAAATCGCTCAATATAAGGGTGGATCGGTCCGATGAACGATCCACGACCTGGGATCGGTCTGGTGATCGGTCCAGGAGAATCTCAAGGAAATCGCGATTTCTGATTGAGCGTTGGGGATCGATCAGGACGGAGCCTGATCGGTCTGGAACCAGCCTGATCGGTCTGGTGACCGATCAGGATGCTCTCTGATCGGTCCGGTGACCGATCACTTTAATTCAAATTGCATTATCAGACGCTCTGATCGCGTCTGAACACAACCGATTCGCTGCCACTTTCCTCTGATATTTGATATGCTGCTTGATTTGCTGCTCTAATACTCTGAGTAAGTTTCAGGTGACAGGGGAGGATTCAAACACTCAAGGAGAAGTCAAAGAGAGCTTTCCTTGGAGCAGGTTTGTCCCTTTCTCCACACAGGTTGCAACGGCTGGATGCAGGACTGAAGCTGCTGACTGAAGCTTGGCTGAGGGAGCTCAGGAAGTTCAGTTAGGGTTCAGTGTAGCTGGCGCGTTGGCAGTGAGGCAGCTGGAGGCTGCTGGAGATGAGATCATCTGTTGCTTAGCGGAGAAACAAAAGGAACGAGAGTTGAAGTGTTCAGTATTGATCGAATCAAGTCTTGTGCTCTTGAGTTCCTGTTTTTGAGTTCTCCACATCAAGCTTGCTGTTCTTGAGTTCGTCAATCATTCTGAGCAAGCTATTGAGAAGCAATCATCATACTTGAGCACTTGAAGGAGAAGACAAGAGGCTTGGAGTCCGACAGTGGGAAGACACGGAGAAGGGTTCTTGCGTGAGATCGCCACTGGGTAGAGCTCAGGGAAGCTTGCTGTGTTTTTGTCCTTGCTAAGTGTTTGAGTAAGATCCTTCTTGTTGTTTCTTTGTGCTCATTCTATATCATTGTTTGAAACACACTGTGGGGAGGTTTCTCCACCGAGAAGGAGGTTTCTTCATATCCGGTGATCATCGGGGCTTGATCTGCCGACGATCAAGGGATCGCCCACCTTAAGGGCACGCCAAGGAGTAGGGGCAAGTTATCCCCGAACCTTGTAAAATCTCCTTGTTAGCGATCTTGCTAATCTTGCTAGTTAGGTTTTGGTTTTAGTTTCTGCAAGTTTTGTTTTCCCATACTTCCGCTGTGCTTTTAACAACTTCAAGTGCAGAAACTTGATAACTCTTCAAAGAAGAAGTGATTGGCTATATTCACCCCCCCCCCCCTCTCTAGCCATCTCGTTCCCAACAAGTGGTATCAGAGCAAGGTGCTCTGTTTACGACTTAACTGTTGGATCGAGAAATGCGAGAGAGGGGGGGTGAATGTCGCAATTCGTTCGGATTTAAAAAGAGCGGGTGCGCAGCGGAAATAAAAGAGAACACAACAACGCAAACACAGCCGGTTTACTTGGTTCGGAGCCTGGGTCGACTCCTACTCCAAGGCCCACGGTCGTTGACCGTTTTCTGCGGGCAATTCTATAAGTTCGCAAAAGTTTACACACAAATAATAATAAAAATATTCTCGTAAACTTAAATACAACTCTTGTTACCGACGTCCGGTGAAGATTGAAGTTCTGGAGCAGCGGGACGTCGTCGGCTTGAGTTGGCAGCTTTCTGGAGCGTGTCGTGGAAGCAGAAGAGCGTAGAATTGTCGAAGGAATTGGTTGTTCAAGAATAGGGTCGAGGCCCTCTTTATATAGGGCAGGGGGCGCCCGACATGCTCAGGGCGCCCCCCACGTGGCTCTTGATCCGGCGAGCCCTCTGGTCAAGGCTGATCTCTTCATCTTCGGGATCAGCTTTGACCGGGGCGCTCGACGCGCGCGGGCTGCCCGGTTGACCGGTCAAAGCGTCATCTTCAGGGCTTCGCGAGAGTGAGCTGCAGCAGCCTTCAGTGGCGTGGCACAGTGGGCGCCCGAGACACGCGGGGCGCCCGACATGCGGGGCGCCCGACACACGCGGGGCGCCCCCAATTGCGCTGCTGTCGGGGCGTTTACCTCTCTGCTGACTTTGGGTTGACTCTGGGGCGCCCGACACATCCGGGGCGCCCTACTCAGCTACGGCCTCACTCCTTTGAGGCTCTCTGAGCTGCAAAAACACAGTCCTTCGGTCCTGCATCCAGGGTTAGTCCAAAACAGCAAATAATAAGTTAGTTAAAACAGCCTTAGCTGTCTTGGTTCTGACTTTGGATCTCCAAAATGGAGCCCTAGGTCGAACCGACGCCTAATGTTCCCTCAAGGGGAACGCGTCCTCACCTACTCCTCTCGGGAGAATTTACCTGGTGCCAACCGGATTCTCCAGTTGGACTTTTGCCCGGCAGCCCTTCGCCAGGTCTTGGTTTTCACCTAGCAGCCCTTCGCCAGGACTTGGTTTTCGCCTAGCAGCCCTTCGCCAGGACTTGGTTTTCGCCTAGCAGCCCTTCGCCAGGACTTGGTTTTTGCCCAGCAACCCTTCGCCAGGACTTGGTTTCCTGACAGCCCATCGTCAGGTGCCTAGCAGCCCTTCGCTAGGACTTTGTTTCCTGCACTCTCAAGTAGCATTGTTAGACAACAATTAACCCTTAACTTTGAATCCTTTGCCAATATCAAAACAAGGTTCGATCTGGTGCTTCCTGCACCAACATTAACAACCGAGAGTTCTCAACAAGATGGCTTTGAGAGAAGGATTCTCCACCACCCGACCTCCATTCTTTGATGGCGCCAACTTTCAATATTAGAGATCAAAGATGGAATACTACTTGAAGATGGATATCCACACTTGGTTCGCAGTGAAGGAGGGATTCATTCCTCCTAAGGATGATGAAGGCAAAGAACTTGAGTCATGGAGGTGGACTGCCAAACAAACAAGGAAGAGTAAAGCCGACGCGAAGGCGGTTGTCACTCTACAATGTGGCATGAACAAAGACTAACTCATCAAGGTTGGTCCTTTCACAAGTACCAAGGACTTGTGGAAGAAACTCATAGAGCTCCATGAAGGCACCCAAGACTCTAGAATTGCCAAGAGGGACTTGTTCCTCAATCAACTCCAAAATCTCTCCATGAAGGAGAATGAGTCGGTAAGTGAGCTCCATAACCGGTTCAAGGAAGTCCTTAATGGACTTCATTCAATTGATGAAAAGGTCGAGAATCGCGACCTTGTGAGGTATGTCTTGAAAGCATTTCCAATGAATGCTTTGTGGTCATCCATGGTGGATGCCTACAAAGTATCCAAGGATTTATCTATTGTAAAATTAGATGATTTATTTTGTGAGATGGAATTGCATGAAATGGCTAACAAAGGCCCCAAGGAGAAGGGGATTGCCTTAGTTGCAGGGGATCGAGTCACTAAGAAGAAGAAGGAAAAGAAGAAGGAGAAGGAGGTCTCATCTTCTTCATCTTCTTCCAGATCCGAATCCGATTCCGAGGAGGATGGCAACGGCTCTTCTTCATCCGAAATGACCAACTTTGTGAGGAGGATGATGCGAAGAGACCGACGTTTCAAAAGGAGAGGTAACTGATAAGTACCATTTTTGTGATTATTTTAGATGTTAAAATCCATGTTTGACCTATGTTTTTATTGCTTATTTGTGATTTTACCCTAGGTTTTAGGATTTCCTCTTATTTTGGACTTAATTGCAAAATTACATATTTTTGGATTATTTGGCCACTAATTTTCTGATATATTTTTGTAGACATGAAAGGATCCTGGACCTAGGGCATACTGGATCAAACCTGAGTCGGATGTGAACCGGATCGAATTATCAAGCCTACGATTAATCCGGGTCATCCGATTCAAGAGCGGCTAGATCTGAGCCATCCGGGACGATCTGAAGCAATCCGAGCTAGGGTTAGGGTTGATCAAACTCTATGATCAAGATCTGAAGGTTTCATTCCAAACAGAGCTAAATTAACCGTTGGATCAAGCAAGGAGGGCTCTAGAGCGTCCATTCACAGATAGAGTTGATATGGACCATCCGTTGCATATCTGGAGGATCTGAGCTACCACGAGGCAGATCCTGACCCCAGATCATCATCATAAAAGTTTGGCTCCAATCAGAGCAAGATCAGCCGTTGGATTTCATCTGATCAATCTGGACCGTCCATTGATGGCTATTTAATCAAAAATCGCCGCAGCCTTCTCCTTTGTCGCGTCTCCGCCGTTAGCTCGTCTTCTTCATCGAGTTCTTAGCGTTTCTTCATAGTTCTTCAATTCCAGGGGCGCGACCCCTTAATCTCATCTGGATCAAGTTTGGATCGCTGGAGGATACTTTGTTGGAGATTTCAGCTCCAATTCGCGCCGGATAGAGCTTGTTGAGGGTTTCGACAGCTTTGTGTCCGGAGCGTAAATCTCACTACAACCACTTCCGACCACTGAGCCACTTGTAGGGGTTCTCAAGTGAGCTCAGTTCTTCTCCAAATCACCATCGCAGCTCAACAACTGAGATAGAAGCTTTCGGATTGGAAATTTCCCCAACTGTGCAGTTTGAGCAGAGTTACCAACGGAGCGTTTTCCAATCGATTTGCTGTGCTTAGGGGTTCGAGGCCAGCCTTTGCGTGACGAACAAAGAAACCTTGAGCTAGGGAGCATTGAGGAGTAGCTTAGATAGTTTAATTTCGTTTGTTTAGCTGTAATTAGATTTCGGCACTGTTCTGTTTCTGTTCTTGGTTTCAGAATTAGTTAATTTCAATTTCTGAATTCGTTTGGAGCTTAATTAGGTTGTCAATCTTTAAGTTAGTTAGTTTACGAGCTTGTTTAGATGATAATTAGATTTAATTTCAGTTTGCAATTTATTTCTTGCGTGCCACTTCAATTAGCTGCGTATCAGTTTTTTCCTGCAATTGCATTTAGTTTCAGAGATTTTAATTCGTTTCACTTTCAGTGAGTTAATTCAGTTAGTTTAAGTTGCTTAATCTAGCTTCATTTCTGAATCTTGTCTGCTGTGGCCAAATTCAGTTTGTTCCCAGCTAATTCCTGCGATCAACTTATTCTGCACATGCTGATTTCAATTCTGCTTGCACCTCATCGATTCAACATGTTTCAGTTTTCTTCATCTGCATAAGTCAATTTATCCAATGAGTAGAGTTTTCTGAATTAGTTAATCTCCTCGTATAATCTGCTTGAGCACTAGATTTCAGTTGCTTGCGTGACTTTTGTCCAGTGTGTCAAATGCATCTGACTTCTGAAAATTAAACTTCATTTATGCATACCTGCAATCCATTCTGCCTCAGAATTACTGCATTGATCAGCCTTTTATTTGTATCAGTTAGTTAAGTTTACTTCCTGATTAATATTGCAGCTGGTTGCATTTCAAAGCCCTTGGTATCAATTCATGCATCTTGTTTCAGCAGAATTTCTGCTTTTTAATGTTTACAGATTGTTTTGGTTAAAGCTGCCAAATTTGTATCAAGTGAGATTTAAATCTATCAATCTTATCGAACCTGGATTGGAGCATTTAAGTTCAGCTGTTCTATTTGGTTCACATCAGATTGTTTGAAACTCTGAAATTGGCCTATTGAATTTCTGCACTCTTGCTTTGCAATGATTCCTTTCTGCACATCATTGTAGTCCCTGAAATTTGGTTCCATTTGTTGTGTTCTACAAAACTACTTGATCAGTCCATGTCTTGTACTTACCATCAGATTTCTATATTAGCACATGAGTTAGTATTCTGCATAAGTATCAATCGAAACTGGTTTGACTTCATAACTGAATTTGTTTTCCAATTTGAGCTTAGTCACACTTAAGAAGTCTTTGGGTGAGTTATAACTTGTCATCACTTTGTTTAGCTTATTAGCTAAGTTTCCTTTATCGTCATTGCGCTTTTATTTCCAATTGCAACCCAAAACCCAATTTTGATTTGAAACCCGAAAACACAAACGACACCTAAATACAAGTGCGAATCAAACACGACAACTAGCCCCGAGAAAAATACGACCTGTGGCCCCTATATTACATTTTCATATTTTTGATTGTAAAAGGGTTTCCAGTATTCATTTCATATAAATTCTAAATTTGAGGCCCACATTTGTGACACATAGTTTGGGCCCGTCAAATTTTTGGCGCCGTTGCCGGGGAAGCAACTAGTTGATTTGTTAGATTTTTGCTTGTGTACTTTTAGACATATCATTGGGTTCTGTTTTATTTTGCTTTATCTTTCATATACGGTTGCTGCCATTTTTTCTTGTTTGTTTTGTGATAGGGCTGCAAGATTAAAATGTGGTCATCAGAGTTTCAGCCTTTCAACCAATTTCAACAACCTTGCAACCAAACTTTTCAGCAACCCAATCAATTTTTTCAGCCACCATTACAACAATACGAGCAACCACAGCAATTCCAACAATTTCAGCCGGATTTTCAGCCAATTCAATCAAATTTTCAGAATGGGCAGCCACTATTTCAAGATTTTCAGCCATCATTTCAGCAATTTCAGCCCAATTTCCAGCCACAAATTCAGCATGGGCAGCCACCATTTCAGAATTTCCAACAACAAAACCAGAACTTTCAGCCCACTCAATTTGAGTTTTCACCACCACAATTTCAACCTCAGATCCAAGATTTCCAGGGCTACAATTTTCAGCCATCTCCACCAAGTGGTGAACCAAATTTTCAGCAGTTTAATCAGCCTGTGCAACCATTTTATCAATCCCCACAGTCTCAATTTCTACAAATGTGTCAACAAGAGCTTCAAAACATCGAAAGGCAAATGAAACAAGTGGCTAATGATTTGAATCAGATAAAAGCCCAAAGAGCAGAACAATTAGCTTCTCAAGCTATTTTTAATTCTGAGAGCCCCGGAGTTAGTTTTATATCAGTTCAAGGTGACCCTAGTGCATGGCAGAGTCCTTCTTCAATTAATCCTGCAAATTTAGAAGAAGAAGAAGAAGAATACATTAAAATCTGGGCACCTACAGCATGCATCCCTCCGGAGATTCCTATTCAAAATCCAATTTCAAATGTTTCAGCTCAAGAAGAAGAAACTGAAGCTCCACAGGACCATTCTAGATTTTTATTTTCTGATGATAGTGTTATTAGTGGTCCTAATTTTTCTGACACTGTTGTTGCAGATTTTACAGAAGAAGAATGCATAGGAGATGATTCCATAGGTGTAGGGGATTGCACTAAGCCCCAGGGGCCACCACAAGATTTAGAGAATGAACCAGAAAGTGTAGGGACTTGCATGGTGGAAGCAAGCACCCAAGGATCACCAGTTGATTGTCCACCAGAGCCTGAGGCTGAAGAGGAGCATGAACATGACCAGGAGGAGACCACAGATACACCTTCAGGTATTATCCAGCACGCTCAGGTAAGTATTTCTCCTCTTTCTTCAGAAAAATGCAGTGAGGTACCTAGTGCTGATTTTATTAGTTCTGATGAATTTATTGATATACCTTGTGTAGAAATTGTTTGTGAAAATCCAATAGAGGTACCAAACATTGATTTCATTGATCGTACTGCATTACTTGATACATCTCTTGTAGATATGGGTGGTGAAATAATTTTAGAGGCACCTATAATTGATGTTGTTTTTTATGATGAATCACTTAATACATCTTTTGTGGATATGGATAGTGAAAATTTTTTAGAAGTGCCTGAAATTGATGTTATTTATTTTGATGAATCTCTTGCTATTTCATATGCTGAGAATGAATGTGAAAGACTTTTGGAGATACCTGATATTGATTTGATTGGCTGTGACACTTTGCTTGATACATCCTTTGTAGAAGATAACTGTGAAATTTCTATTGATGAGCCTGAAATTGATTCATTTATTTGTGATGAGTATATGGATGCAACTTTTGTAGAACATAATTTTGAAAATTTTATTGAGGCACCACAAATTGATATAATTGGATATGATGCAGTTTTGGATTCATTTTATGCAGAAACTGATATTATTTCATTTCTTTCTGACCCTGAACGCTTGAGAGGAGTATTACATTGTTTTGCAAGGTCCAGAAGACTTCAGGAGTGGGTACTCCAACTGAACAGACTTCAGCCTCCTGGAAGGACTTCTGAAGGGCATCAAGAAGGAGGAGATGATCTGACTTTAATTAAAAGCACTTCATCCCTTGAATGGCTCTTGAACCTGAATCGCCTACGGCCACCGGAGCATTATTTTGTAAAGTTCAAGTGTGGGGGAGTCCTGATTCTCCCAGCCACCCAGACTCCTCCACTACCAAGATGGAGGCTACTTTTGGATCGACTCCGTCCACTAGAATAAAGGGGAGTTTGATTTTTCTTGTATTTTCTTTTATTTCATTTTTCATTTTCATACTTCCTAGAATTAGAATTTTCCTTTGAACTGAGTCCTTGTAAATAAATGCATGCTATTTCTTTTGTCACTTTTTCTTGCATGAGTAGAAATAAAAGTATCCCTCTAGGTTATTCCATAGCATTTTAGAGTCTTTTGAAAAAAAAAATTAAATTTGGTTGTTAAAACTTAGGATTGAAGATCATGGATGAAATCTTGGATGCTTGAGTACTACTTTGCTTTAGATGCTTGATTGAGGATTTGAGATGGATTATTTTTACCTAGTGAGATTAGCCTTATTTTGTGACACATACATGTTATTGTGCTCTAGAACTTGCCTAGGTTCTTTCAAAATCATATTTCAATGATTGGATCACATCTATAGAGGCTAATCACTTTGTTTACCTTTCCATTTCCATTTTAGAAAAAAAAATCATGTTCATTCCATTTTTCTCTACTTATTTCTTACTCTTACCCTCACTTTTCTTTGGACTTGTTGTTTGATTTGTTTCTAATGCTATTTTGCCCGAGACGGACAAAGATTCAAGTGTGGGGGAGTGACTAGCTTTTTGGAAAGAGTTGGTATCAAGGAGGCACTTCAATTCGGAAAAAAAAAACAAATTTTGCCAAAGGAGTTGAGTTTGATACCAAAAATGAGCAAGAGGATGAAAGCAAGTGGAAATCTGCATTTGGTTATTATACTTTGAAGATCTATGCAAGTTTGTGCTAAGTTGAGGAGCAAAAGGGCTGAAATGAAAGAAGAGAAAAAAAAATCTGTGCCAATTAGAAGGGGAACAAAAAAAAAAGAAAGTTGTGCCAAAGTTCACCCTGCTAGAAGATGAATTGCATGCTTAACAACTCAATTTGGAGCTCCGGAAATTGAACAAACTGATCTGAATTGAAAGCAATGCAAGAATGGCTGAAAAGAGATGAAATCTGCAATGAGAAGAACCATGGCAACAAATGAAGAAAACTTGTGCCAAAAAGAAAAAAATTCTGTGAAAAACTGCATTGCTTGTAATCTGCCAAATTTGTGCAGTTTCTTAGAGCTGATGAATGATACAAGCCAAAGTCTGAAATGAAGCTGAGAAATCAGTAGGAAAGGAGGCTGAATTGGAGCTGAAAAGAGCTGAGAAAAGCAGAAATCTGTGCCAAAATCTGTGCCAAAATCAGAAATTCTGAAATTTTTGTGCAGAAATTTTTGTGCCAAAACAGTAATTTGTTTACCATATCAAATTTGTTTCCATACAAGATGTGAAGCAGACTCTCTAGAAGCTGAATCGCTACTAATCTGAATCGAACTACAGCTGACCATATAAGCAGAGAAAGAAAAGAAGATAGAAACAAAGGAGAAGAAAAATGGCACATACATTTGGAGTTTCGGCACCTTGAATTCATTGGAGTTTTCTCATCCAAATTACAGCCTTGTATCAATTCATTCTGAGCTCCACTAGAGAGAAAGAAAAAGAAAAAGATTTGATGAAAGAAGAAGAGAAAAGAGCAAGTGGCACACAAAAGGAAAACTTGGCACATTGAAACCAAAGAAGGGATTTTCATCCAAATCAAAGGAATTTATTCAAGTTTCCCTCATCCACACTTTTGATATCATTAGAGGATGGTCAAGAAGGGCAAAGCACATTGGAAACATTTTTTAGCACTCAAGTCTTCCACTTTTCACATTTTTCCATTTCCTTAATTTTTATTCCACTTCTTACCATTTTCTATGCTTTCATTTGTTTTTATAGTTGTTGATCCTATTCATGATTAATGATGGAGAGTAGATAATAAGCAAGCCTATGGTAGTGCAAGAATCATATGTGTTTGAGTGAGCTCCACTTCCATCATCAAGTTAGAACTTAAGGAGAGAGCCACCAAAATTTTCCTTGAAAGACTAGTGATTTAAATTCATCTCAATGACTCATGATAGATGAAAAGGCTAAGTTATTGATTTAAGGACAAGATAGTAATCCATAGAGCTTAGATTTATGAGAATTGACAACCTTAGGTAATTTCTTTTCATTTGCTTCTAATTATGTTTTAGAAAACCTAAGGGATACATATTTAGTTGTTTCGCGAGATGCTCAAGGTTAAGTGTGGGGGAGTTGATAAGCACTATTTTATTGATTATTTTAATTGCTAAAATCCATGTTTGACCCATGTTTTTATTGCTTAATTATGATTTTACCCTAGGTTTTAGGATTTCCTCTTATTTTGGACTTAATTACAAAATTACATAATTTTTGGATTATTTGGCCACTAATTTTCTGATATATTTTTGTAGGCATGAAAGGATCCTGGACCTAGGGCATACTGGGTCAAACTTGAGTCGGATGGGAATCGGATCGAATTATCAAGCCTACGATTAATCCGGGCCGTCCGATTCAAGAGCGGCTAGATCTGAGCCATCCGGGACGATCTGAAGCAATCCGAGCTAGGGTTAGGGTTGATCAAGCTCTATGATCAGGATCTAAAGGTTTCATTCCAATCAGAGCTCAATCAACCGTTGGATCAAGCAAGGAGGGCTCTAGAGCGTCCATTCACAGATAGAGTTGATCTGGACCATCCGTTGCACATCTGGAGGATCCGAGCTACCACGAGGCAGATCCTGACCCCAGATCATCATCATAAAAGTTTGGCTCCAATCAGAGCAAGATCAGCCGTTGGATCTCCTCCAATCAATCTGAGCCGTCCAAAGTTAATTACTTAAGCAAAAATTTCCCACAGCGCACAGTCGTCACGTCTCCGCCGCACTGTTCATCTTCTTCGAGTTCTTCATTCCTTTAGCTAGTTTCTTCAATTTAAGGGGCGCGACCACTCAATCTCGACCTCGGATCAAGTTTTGGATCATTGGATGAAGCTTCTTTGAAGAATTCAGCTCCATTTGCGCCGGAACAGGGATTGCTTGAGGGTTTTGGCAATTCCTCAGTTCGATCACTGATTTCTCACCCACAAACCATTTCCGAGCTTCTGAGCAGCTTGTAGGGGTTCTCAGGTGGTCTCAGAAGCTTCCCAAATCATCATCGCAGCCTCATCAACTGAGATAGAGTGAATCGGATTGAAATTTCCAGCTTCGCGCAGATTGGAGCAGAATCAACTTCAGAAATGGTTTTCCATTGATTTGCTGAGCCTAGGGGTTCGAAGCCAGCTCTTGCTTGACGACCAAGAAGAATTTGAGCTTAGGGAGTGATTGAGTTTAGATTTCTTTGGTTAAATTCGTTTGATTAGCTGTAATTTCAATTACTGCTGTAGTTTAGTTTCTGTTGTAATTTCAGATTGGTTAACTTGGTTTATTTCATTGTTTCTGCTTAATCTAGCTTTAATCCTTCAAGTTGAGTAGTTTAGGAACCTATCTAGTGGATAGTTGTGTTTAATTTCAGTTAATGTTAGTTAAATTCCGTGCGTGCCAATTTCCTGCTGCGTATCATCTCCCTTAGTTTATGAAATTTTCAGTTTTCTTGTTGCGAGCCAATTTATTTCTGATTCATTTTTGCAAGTTCTTTTCAATTCAGTTGAGTTACTTTAATTCCTGCATTTAGATTTTGTTGCGGCATAATTTCTGCACAGCCATTGATTCTGAAATTCGGTTTCAATTTTCTGCATTCAGTTTCATCAAATTCGTATCAGTTTCATCTCTGCTACTCAGTTTTTCTGCGCAAGTCTGAGTAGAGTTTCTGAAATCAGTAATCTCCTGCGTATCATGCTGCTTTGAGCACTAGATTTCAGTTGCCTTGCGTGACCTTTTGTCCAGTGTGTCAAATGCATCTGACTTCTGAAAATTAAACTTCATTTCTGCATACCTGCAATCCAATTCTGCCTCAAGATATTATTGCATTGATCATGCCTTTTATTTGTATCAAGTTAGTTAAGTTTTACTTCCTGAGTTAATATTGCAGCTGGTTGCATTTCAAAAGCCCTTGGTATCAATTCATGCATCTTTGTTTCAGCAGAATTTCTGCTTTTTAATGTTTAACAGATTGTTTTGGTTAAAGCTGCCGAAATTTGTATCAAGTGAGATTTAAATCTATCAAATCTTATCCGAACCCTGGATTGGAGCATTTAAGTTCAGCTGTTCTATTTGGTTTCACATCAGATTGTTTGAAACTCTGAAATTGGCCTATTGAATTTCTGCACTCTTGCTTTGCAATGGATTCCTTTCTGCACATCATGTGTAGTCCCTGAAATTTGGTTCCATTTGCTGTGTTCTACAAAACTACTTGATCAGTCCATGTCTTGTACTTACCATCAGATTTCTATATTAGCACATGAGTTAGTTATTCTTGGCATAAGTATCAATCGAAACTGGTTTGACTTCATAACTGATTTGTTTTCCAATTTGATCTTAGTCACACTTAAGAAGTCCTTTGGGATGAGTTATAACTTGTCATCACTTTGTTTAGCTTATTAGCTAAGTTTCCTTTATCGTCATTGCGCTTTTATTTCCAATTGCAACCCAAAACCCAATTTTGATTTGAAACCCGAAAACACAAACGACACCTAAACACAAGTGCGAATCAAACACGACAACTAGCCCCGAGAAAAATACGACCTGTGGCCCCTATATTACATTTTCATATTTTTGATTGTAAAAGGGTTTCCAGTATTCATTTCATATAAATTCTAAATTTGAGGCCCACATTTGTGACACATAGTTTGGGCCCGTCAGACATCACCACCCGAGCTATACAGAACATTCGACAACGAATAGAAGCTGCTCAGAGCCGATAGAAGAGTTATGCAGATATCCGGCGTAGACCACTGGAATTTAATATTGGAGATTTGGTGTTCCTCAAAGTGGCTCCTAGGAAAGGGGTGACGAGATTTGGGAAGAGAGGAAAACTGAGTCCGCGATATGTGGGACCGTACCTGATCCTGAAGCGAGTCGGCAAGGTAGCATATGAGCTAGAGCTGCCTCAGGAGATGTCAGCTATTCATAACGTGTTCCATGTGTCAATGCTTAAGAAGTGTATTCCAGATATAGATCAAGTGATCGAACCACAGACAGTACAAGTTCAGGAGGACCTAAGTTTCGAAAGCCGACATATTCAGATCTTGGATTGAGAGATCAAAAAGCTAAGGAACAAGGGAGTACCCTTAGTCAAGGTTCTATGGCAAAGTCAACGATTCGAGGAAGCTATCTGGGAACGCGAGGACGAAATGAAACACAAGTACCCGGAGTTATTCTAAGTTCGAGGACGAACTTTCACGAGGTATGGGGGATTGTAACGACCCGGAAAAAATCTTCTCAATATTTTCTTTAAAATATTGATCATGTCTAAATAGTTTTGAAGGAGTTTAGAGATACTAGTACGAACCTTAGCCTAATTATCCATAATTTCTCATTTAAATTGAGAAGCTAAGTACTAATGGGCTTTTCTAAGACCATGGTTATTAGCGGATTTTAGGTGAAATTTAATATAAATATAAATGGGTTTTAATTAGGAATATTAGTATGATCATGGGGGAATTTGTGGGGAATTTTCAAAAATAATATAAAAATAAAATAAAAAATAAAATAAAAAATAAAATAAAAATAAAGTGCATGCACCAAGGATTAAACCTTGGACCTATGTTACCACCATGCATGTACTAACCAATTCACCTAGCAAGGGAGTGCTAGTAGAGAATGAAGTGATTTTGGTTAAGGCTTAGGGAAAATGAAGAGTCATCCACCATGACTCTTCACTTGCCCTCCTTAATGTGGTTTAAAGAGGTGGCATGGGAGTTACTTTTCTTCTTACATCAAGTCCACCCTTCTCCCTCTTCCTTCCTCATTCTAGCCGAAACCTCAAGGGGGAGTTTCCCTTTGGAAAAGCTTCACAAGAAGGTCTCTCTTCCAAGATCCAAATTTTTTACAAGGTAGCAAAGGCTAGGGGTGGTCAAGAGACAACAAGGTCTTCATCCTCCTCCCCATCTAAGGTCTATAACCAAGGTAAACCAAGGTAAGAATCCCTCACCTGTGGTGTAATGATTTTCCTTGATATGGTTATGATCTAAGTTTTTGTTTGAGATCTAAGTTGAGAAATCCATGAAAGAGGACTTCTAGGATTCGGCCACCTTCATGTTTCTATGGCTAGGACTAGTTTTAACTCTCTAATGATGATTCTTATGTCTCCTTATGATGTAAGTGATGTTAGTGGTGATTCATGTGAATTTTTACATGCTTAATGGCTCCTATAAGTTTCGGCCAAGACCCCTAACCCATGGATGGAACTTGATCTAACCATTCAACATGTTTAATTTGTTTCCCCTATGACATGATGGATAGTGATTGGGTTTTATAATAATTTTTCTATAAATTTCATGGGCCTTTAGGTTTCGGCCAAGGGCTAATCTAGGGCTAAGGGATTAGGGTTAACTTTAACTATGGGATCAAATGTTTTCTATGACATTGTATGTTTGTATGGGACGTTATTTGTGACCTATATGAATTTTTCCATGGACCTAGGGTTCCTTAGGGTTTCGGCCAAGACCATGACCCAGGGCTTGGATTGGGTTAAGGTCTCAAGGGTACTTGTTGTTAGGTTACAATGATGTAAGTATATGGTTAAGCATGATGTATGGATCCTTATGTTACTAAAACCCTAGTTTTATGTATTATGTGACATGATTTTTTTTGGTATGTTTAGGTTATGTGTGATGTTTTATTCATGAATATTATAGATCAAATACCATGAACATATGTAATGTAGGAGTAGGTTGAATAGAATAATGCATGTAGAATATGTGTGCGAAGGTCTATGTATGGTTTATGATGAATGCTATGACCCTAAATACTGTAGTATGCCATGAACACGGCAAGCTTTATGAACTAGGATGATGTTTATACCTTAGGACATGATTATGTATGCATGTCATGTTTATAACTGAAAATGATGAATGAAGTTAAAGTTCATGACTTCGAGGCATAATGATGATATGGAATGAAAATGATGAACGAAGATAAGGTTCATGCCTTCAAGGCATAATGATGATGCTAAGTATTAAGAATGAATGATTATGCTATGTATGTTTATGAATAAAGAAGCATGTGAAAGTATTTTATTTTATGAATGGGCTTGTACCGGACCTAAATAAGGTCCACGGTTCTGGACTACCGATGAAGCTGTCCACGGTTCTGGACTACCGATGAAGCTGTCCACGGTTCGGGGACTACTGATGAAGTTGTCCTTACCCTAGTAGGTCGAGACTAGCTACCTCGTATTTACTTAGGGATGTGCGCATATGATGTATGAATGTGGTACAAGTCGGGGACCCCAATGATGTTATGATTATATTTAAGTATCTAAAAGTATGATTTTAAAATTAAGCATCCTTATGTATATGCATTTTGACTCATGCATTCATTCATGTTATACATTATGTCATGATAGAAAATGTTTATATTTATGCTTATGTTAAGAATTATGCCATGATAGAAAATGTTTATGTTTATGCTTATGTTAAGAATTATGTCATGATAGAAAAATGTTTTAAGTTTATGTTTGATGTTAAGAATTATGCCATGATAGAAAAATGCTTCATATTTATGTTTGATGTTAGAATGATGTCATGATAGAAAAATGCTTCATGTTTATGTTTGATGTTAAGAAGTATGCCATGATAGAAAAGGGTTTATAATTATGATTGATGTTAAGGAACTATGCCATAATAGAAAATATTTTATGCTTTATGCTCATGTTCTATGTTAAGAACTATGTCATGCTAAGTGAATTTTATATGCTTATGTTTTATGTTAAGCACCTAGTGATGTTAATGTTCGTGTGCTTATGTTTAAGTGATGAATGGTTTTAGTGAGTAGGAAAGGGTCTTACTAAGCCTATGTACTTATAGTCTTACTTTTCTTATACCGCAGATCAAGCAAGAGGATACTAAGGAAGCAACAGGAGAGGCACCAATGAGTGTGTGGTAGTGACTTGGCCAAGGAAAGATATAATTACAAGTTTTATGTTAACCTTATAATGGTGTTGTCTAGAACAACTTACGTTTGCTACTTATGTGCCTAATGGATGACTATGTGACTTTATGACATGATAGTAAGTATGATGTTGATATGCTAAGTTCCATGTCACCATGATAGGAAAAAAAATAGTTAGGTGCATGTATGTGTAAGTTTTAAGTATTCCGCTGCCTTACAATGTTCACATGCCCCTATGTATGTTAACGTAATGCCGCTTTATGGGAAAAAAAAGCGGGCGTTACAATTTCACTCCGCACTCGAACCCTCCCAGTTTAGTTCTCGAGTACAATGACACAGCACTCGTACCCTCACGACTCAACTGACTCTTAATCAACAGCCTCAACTATTGCCTTCGCGCCCTCTTCATCTTCAGCTCCCGTCCCTCGGATGCACGCAAGCCTCCAGCTTGCTTCCATGTCATCCTTCACGCATGCCTCGAAGTTCGCGCTCCTCAGCTCATTATCCCTGCTCTCCAAGGTCCCTCAGGTGCACACAAGCCTCCAGCTTGTCTCCATGCCATCCTTCACCGTACCGAGGCCATCCAGCTAAGTCCATATGTGAAACCTGCGCAACCTGCACACTCAGCATACACATATCAAATACACAAGGGTAAACCTAACTTAAACCCTTTGCCCAAACATCAAAACTCATGGTCACTCCGGATCACAGATTGCCTCAACAATCTCCCCCTTTTTGTTGTTTGGCAATACGTTTAAGTTAGGGAAAATAAATAGTAATATAATAGCAAAAACAATGCTAAATAAACAACTGGACTTACGTTGCCAAGACTCCATCTTGGACTTACACCGCCAATGCATATGCAATGCATACATGGATCCTATCCCAAGGCATCCTACACCTAACCCTCCAAGTTAGGAATTTTCCGAAACAGACTTTTTAAAACCTATCCCAATGCTCCCCACACCTAACCCTCCAAGTTAGGACTTTTTCACACCTAACCCTCCAAGTAAGGACTTTTCCACACATAACCCTCCAAGTTAGGATTTTTCCATACCTAACCCTCCAAGTTAGGATTTTTCACCAAAACGGGCTTTTTAAAGCTTCTCCGAAGCACCCCCCATATTAGACTTACAAAGGTTTTTTAAGAACCTCTCTAAGGTTCCCCTTACGCCAAGAATGGAGCAATCATGCTCCCCTTTTATCTCAACCCCTTCTAAATCTAGGGTTTCTTGCAAAGGTGTGTTTGGTTTTTCAAATTAAACCGAACACTTCTCCTCCTTTGCCTAACATCAAAAGAACCCCAATAATATCCCAATTATTGGTTCTTTTAATCCCAATGATCCTAAACATAGTGTACTAGTCCCCCATACACTTGTTTTTCACCATTTGGACACCAAACCAGCTGCTGATACACAAATCAGCCCTGGCCAGTCGACTGCCCCTAATGGCAGTCGACTGATACTCTAAAAAACAGTCTTTTCTGGCCAAATTTAGAATTGCGCCAGAAACTCCACAAATCTCCAAAAATTCTCAAATTTTGTGGAGAACTTTGTGGTACCTATAACTAACATTGTCTTTTGTTAAGTTAAACCTAACTCAACAACCCAAGTTTTCTACCCTAGAACCTTCTAGAAAACCTAGAAAACCTGGAAAAGCATAAAAGAAATTTGCAAGCACATTTGCTAGGATATACCTTACCCTAGAAAAATATGATTTCATGAAAACCACAAATGTACTTGACTTTTGGTAACAATTCTAATTTCCTTAAACATGCATTTTGTATCAACTTTAAGCTCCATTTATGATTTCTTGTGTTTGTTAATTCAAACCATTATCAATTTACACAAGGAATCCTCCTCAATTCTTCCCTTTTCCTCATCCTTTCATTTATTAAGAACTTATCATTCAATATCATCCATTGAATTTAAAACACTCATCAATTTTCCTTAAACTCCATGATATCCATATAGCCTCATACACTCACCATTAAACCATGAGACAAACCTTAACTCAAGGAGTATAACCAAGGATTTAATTTTAAAACCATCGCCTATTATCCAATATGTCATTTCTCTCTATCCTTAATGAATCAGTCGACTGCCCATGGGGCAGTCGACTGCGAAATCTTACAGAGAGTTTCTGGGCTGAGATCAGTCGACTGATACCTGAATTTCAAGTTTTCAGCCCAATTTCAGACATACCTAAATAATTCTACAAATCTCCGAAAAATCTGAAATTTTGTAGGGAGATTTGTGAAGTCCATATATAATTGGGAAAAATATGTTTCCAAACAAATATACTCCATATACCAAGATTGACACGAAATTTCATTCTTTCTAAAACGTATCATTTTAGCCTATCCCAAAAGTCCTAATTGTGACTCCTCCTCAATGTATCTTCTTATACTTAATCACAATTCATTTCTATCACTGAATTATTTGGTATTCACACATTAAAGCCTAATTTTATCAAATATTCTTCAATTTTCTTCTTTTTCTTCCTAAAACTCCTTTTAATGTGCCACTTCTCTAGGATTAAGACTTACCCAAGCTTCCAATCCCTTTGGCACATTCCATCTAATTTCCTAGGAGAAAACCTCTTGAGATCCATTTACCATGAACCCCAAAGGCTTCTAGAGCTCCCCCTTGAGCTCTTAGCCCTAGCCACCTCCCTAGGTGACTCAATCCACACTAGACCATACCGGTGTGCCACCGGTGATTCTTAGCCTACAAAATGAACCCTATTAACTTTAGACACCTTGTCTTTGGTTAATTTATTTTCTTTCCCTTTGAATGTCACCCCTTTGCCATCCTTGGACTTCTCCTTCTTGCCATAATCATATTTCCCAGCATATTTCTTTTTGTTGGTCTTGAAGACTTTAGACCGGTAACCCAAACCTGATCTATCATAGTTGGGTTTTAAGCTATCCAACACCATATCCAAACCTTTAGATCCAATCTTGAATCTTTCTAAGGTCTTTTCTAATATATCAAACCTTGCCCTCAAGGCTTGATTTTCCCTTTCTAAACCTTTAATCTTGGATTCCATATGTCCACTTTGGACATTCCTAGACCTATCCACTTTTCTAGGCATATGCCTCCCCTTCTTGGGATTTATGTCTTGATCCTTAGGTACAAAGGTCCTAGATTTACCATGATGCATGCTTTTCCTAAGGTTTTGATCTACCTTGTTATCCCTAGTCCTATCATTATATCTAAATCCAGAATTATGCACAAGTAAACAATTTCATTAATTTTAGCATGCATGGATGAGCAATTTGCACTATTTTTAGCATGCATAGAGAAACTTGAATTTGAATCGCATTTAAATTTAAGATTAGGGATTATCTCCCTTACCCTTTTAGTTCCTCCTTGATGTGAACCTCTTCTCTTTTTTTCCTCCTTCTCCCATCTCCTCAAGTGTCCCAATTTCTTTAACTCTCCTTTTCATGGACACCTGGTGTGGTAGTGCCCTAGCTCTCCACATGTGAAGCATCTAATTTTCTTCCTTTTAGCTTGGGCTTCTTCATTCCTACACCCCATATTAGATTTAAAAAAAATTGAACTTGGTTTAAGGGTTACATCCTTTTTCTTACCATTTGACACTTGTCCTTATAGTGTCCCTTTCCGTTACACTCAAAGCATATGATATGGTCCTTGGTCCTTGCTTTGGTGGAGGTAGAGGCTAGGTTGACTTCTTCTTCAACCTTGGATAAAGTGGATGCTTCCTCTTGTTCTTGCATTGATAAGGGTCTCTCCTCCCCCTCAATTCTTGAGGTGGTGACCTCCTCCTCTTCTCTAGATGAGGTGGATGACCTCTCACTTTCTTCTTCCACTTCACTTAGTGAGATGGTCCACTCTTCTTCTTTTTCTTCTTCTTGAACCATTTGACTCATCTCTTTAGGTTCTTCCATTAGTTGAGCTCGGGTAGGGTTCTTATGAAATTCTTCTAATTTGATCCATAATTCATATACATTTTGGTATACTCCTACACCATTCAAAATATTGTTAGGCAAAATATTTACTAAAATACTAATTACCTTTTCATTTGCTTTTGCTTGATCTTGTTGTTCTTGATTCCAATATCTATGCCTAAGCCTCTTCTCGTGCTTATCCTTTGGAATCTCGAATGGCTCTTCTATGATCATCCTACACGCCCAATCCATGTTAAGCCAAGTCTCCATCCTTGCTTTCCAATAGCCGAAATCCTCATGGTCGTAGGGCGGTGGAGTGTAGATATCATCCCCAAGTTTGTCTTCCATTTTCTTCTCCTCTAGCGTGTGCTCCCTCGGCCGTTAGTCCAATGAGAGCGGTCCTTCGCTCTGATACCACTTGTTAGATCGATTTGGTACATTAGAGAGGGGTGAATAGCGTTTTTCGATTCTTCTTGTACCTACGTTGTTAGTTGCGCAAGCAGAAATACAAAAGAATAAACTAACAACGAAAAGCAACGCTAACAAACCAGATTTACTTGGTATCCACCCCGGACGAGTTACTAATCCAAGAATCCGTCGGTGGATCACTCCCCATATAACCTCCAGCTAGCTCTTGTCGCTCCTTGTGGGTGGAGAAACCTCGCCACAAACTCGGACAACACTCTGAGAACCAAAGACTACTAACAAGCCTTAACCAAGCTTGTTTCGTCAAGAGTCTCAGTCATCCCGAAGTCCTCTTTAAATAGAACTAAGGCTGAAACTCTCGCCACCAGTCGACTGCTCCCAGGGCAGTCGACTGGTCCCACTGAAAATCGACCGTTGCAACCTGAACGTTCGAATTTTCGGCCAGCTCACCAACTGAACTGCTCCCAAGGCAGTCGACTGCTCCCAAGGCAGTCGACTGGTCCATTACTAAGCCTAGGGTTACACTCCCCTAGTACATTTCACTCCGCACTCGAACCCTCCCAGCTTAGTTCCCGAGTACAATCACACAGCACTCGTACCCTCACGACTCAACTGACTACTCATCAGTAGCCTCGACTATTGCTTTTACGCCCTCTTCATCTTCGGCTCCCGTCCCTCGGATGCATGCAAGCCTCCAGCTTGCCTCCATGTCATCCTTCACACATGCCTCGAAGTCTGCGCCCCACAGCTCATCGTCCCTGGTCTTCAAGGTCCCTCAGGTGCATACAAGCCTCCAGCTTGTCTCCATGCCACCCTTCATCGTACCGAGGCCGTCCAGCTAAGTCCATATGTGTAACCTGCGCAACCTACACACTCAATATACACATATCAAATACACAAGGATAAACCTAACTTAAACCCTTTGCCCAAACATCAAAGCTCATGGTCACTCCGGACCACAGATTGCCTCAAGAAAGATATCTTCAAAAAGTGCTAAAATTACCCTTAATAAAAAAATGGGAAATCCGAAAAGTGCTCAAGTGGTGTGATAGGGTTGAATAGCCCGTGACAGACATGTGGGATGAAGAAGCTTTGTGCCAACAGACAATGAGTCGTAGGGACCTTTTTTTTTCAGTGCCCTCGAGACACTCTCGGGAAGGGGAGATTCTAGGGTCCCCTCGGGAGGCAAGTCCTGGGGGGTCAGCCAGAAGATCCCTCTAGGGATCACCCCGGGAGGTGGGGGCCCGAGACCATCTCGGGAGCTATAACACCCCTGATCACCTGAGCCAGAAGACCCCGAGACCCCCTCGGGGAGGCGGAGCCCAAGCTACCTTCGACATCAAATAACGACTCTCTCCCTCCCCCGCGGATCTATGGATAAGCATCCCCGCTGGCACGGAATTACCACGACCCTTGAATGTCGCAACGGGTCAAAATATAATGACGGCTTAGACCGTTTCAAAGATTATCCAGTAACCGCCAAAAAGGGAGGAGTACGTGGCATAAATTATGGAGACGTGGCACCGGTCAAAAGGGGCACCCAGTCTACCACCGTAAGTATAAAAGGTAGTCTAACCCCTCTGGTACGGAGGTTAAGCATTCTCTACTATTCATACTTTCTTTTCCGTCTTACACATCTCTCCATCAAAACACTGACTTGAGCGTCGGAGTGGGCTCTGCCGGACAACCTCCGACGTGTCCCCCTAACGCTCGTGTTGATCTTGCAGGGCGCGACGTTCCTCTCCTCCCTTCGGCATCCACGTGGGTTGAACTTCGGGGACGTGCCGTCGGCGTCGATTTCTTCCAAAACAAATTTGACACCGTCTGTGGGAAATCAGCAAAGCACCTGAAGGAGCACCGATAGTAGGACAAGAAGGACAACCTATTGTTCTTACTAGGGAGGAACTAGATCGCTTGATGGCTAATGTCGTTAAAGAAGCGCTCGAGTAACATCAAGTAGAACAAGCGGCCTCGCAACAAGGGGCTCTTGCACGAGAGGAGATCCCAAGAGTCTCCATCTCGCACTCGCGGAGATCTGTCATACTAGTGGGCCGACGAGACGGAGAAGCCCCAGGTCCTCGAAGAGACTCTCGTGGGGATATCGAGAAAGTTCACTCTATAGCCTCCAGTACGCAGAGGCATGAAGAATGACAAGGGAAGAAGGAGGAACCGAAGACCTCCCTTAAGGTCCCCGCTACTCCTTTCTCATCCAAAATTGTCGAAGACCCCATGCCGAAGCAATTCCGCGGGCTTAGGATTGTCGACTATGACGGGAAAACAGACCCGGAGGATCACGTCTATAAGTTCGAGAACGCAGCACTCTTGCACCAATATACTAATGGTGTAAAGTGTCGGGTGTTCTTGAACACCTTGTCGGGAGCAGCCCAGCGGTGGTTCCAGAGGCTGTCGCAAGGGTCTATCAACTCTTTCGCGGAGTTCAGAACCACCTTCCTTCACCATTTCGCCAGTAGCCATCGATACCAAAAGACGACACTTAGTCTGTTTGCCCTCAAGCAGAAGCCTAAGGATCCACTCAAGGAGTACATCCAGCAATTCAATTGGGTGGCCCAGGACGTGCCTAGTGACACGTCTGAAATCCTTGTCAGTGCCTGCACCCAGGGGCTGGCCGAAGGGGACTTTTTCCGATCCCTGGTTAAAAAGCCCCTCGCTAGTTTCAATGACCTATTGGGACGTTCTGTTAAGCACGTCAATGTAGAAAAAGTACAATACGCCTGGCGCAAGGAGTCGGCCGGAGTTCTCCCTCCAGTGGAGCCCCAGTCTGAGAGGAGGGAGCCCCCACCTCCGACTCGAGGAAAAGACCCTCACCTCGAAAAGGACCAATGGGCTGGTCGGCACAGGCTGGTTGAGACGGTGGACACCGAGCAGTCAGAGTCGTTGTCGAAGCACTACAGCTTTCATGACAGCTCTACACACTCCACCGAGGAGTGTCATGCCCTGAAGAAGAAGTTTAGTAAAGAGGCAGACACCAGACCTCGAAGAAAGTGGAATAAGTTGCGGTATCACCAAAGATCTCCACGGCGAAACTTCTCCCTTGGACGGCAACCGGCTGGAGAAAACGAGGCTCGACATCGGTCTCGATCGTGATCGTGAGGAAGGAGCCGGGGACCTACGCCCCGAATATCCCTCTCCTTGGACAGAGATCCTCAAAAGGGCAAGGCCCCTATGCGTGTCCCGCCCTCCGGGCATGTGGGAGTCATCTCCAGAGGAC